>ML677383.1:2458169-2545669 GCA_007922305.1 Dermatemys mawii
GTGTGTGTGTGTGTGTGTGTGTGTGTGTGTGTGTGTGTGTGTGTGTGTATATATCTATATATATATCATATAGATATGATAATCCAACAGAGTTTTGCCATTACTATTTCTGTGATTCTATTTGTTTAAAACAAGGGTTTTCTCCTTTCTGATAATCAATATAGTAATCGACCTGATGATATCAAACTGAGTTTACAACAATTATTTCCAAGGCAATTGACATGTATTGTAAACAGAGAATTTTAACTTCGCTGCATAATCAAGGAGAAGGAGGGTTGAGAAGAAGCCTCTTTTTCAAACTAAACATCTTCCATAATAATAAAAGGAAAAACAAAATTACTGTCCAGTTACAGCTGTTTGTAGAAATGCCCTCTTTTTTCAAGATTTCTCTGGTATGACAATCCCACTTTAAGGTTAAAATCCAGATCCCAGCAGGGCTCTTGGTGGAGTGGACATGACTTCTCTCCTCAGGCCACAAGAATGGGCTGGTCTGTGAACACCACTTTAGTTTAGTGGCTGGGATGGGTTCTATGGGATCCCCTGACTGCAATGATCCCCTAATCTTGCCCATTTACAGCATAACTAAACCACTACTCCCATACGCCTCAGGAGCTGAATTTCTCTGCATGACCTCCTCCGCCACGCAGCAAAACCACATAAGTTTGCTGCTTAGCTTGCCTCCACACCAGTGGAAAATGAGGGTGGATTTATCCATAAATTAATATGAAAAGATTTCATTGTTAGTTAATCCACTAGTGTGAATTATAAAAATCAAACAAGTGCGGAAGAGTCTGTCTCATATTCTAAGGAGACACAACCCTCCTGTACGAACACTGTAAATGCCTGTGAAATAAATTCAAGAACAAATTTAAAGAGAAATAATGAAAAGGGATTTGGAACTTCATAATGAGAAATTTAGCAGTCAATAGGATGACCAGACACAAAGTATGAAAAATCGGGACAAGAGGTGGGAGGTAATAGGCACCTATATAAGAAAAAGCCCCAAATATCAGGACTCTCCCTATAAAATCGGGACATCTGGTCACCCTAGCAGTCAAGATTGGCTGGTGGAATGAAACAATTTTTTTGCCATCCTCAGACAGCTTTTTCTTATTTAACTTCTCCCTTGACTTGCTTATAGCTTATCATATCTCACTATGGAAAAATCTATATACACATATATATTCCATTCCAACTGTATACTAAGTGTTCATTTTCAGTACTTACATATCACTTGATGGAGTGGGTTTGTGTGAAGGACTAGGTAAACTCCCTTCCATTATATCATTAAAACAATTATTTCCTACATTCTTGGCCAGCTGTAGCAAAAACAAAAACACGGTGTTTTCATAATTTGCTATTGGTCTCAAATTTTCAGAGAAGACTTTTTAAAAATTACAGTACATTCTTCTTATTATTAGCAGAAAACAGTACAAATAACGAAATGCAAAATGACTATATAGCATTAAAGTTAAACGTAGGCTATGTCTACATTTGGAACTGGGTGTGGAATTACCATTTTAAGCAGAGGTACTTTTGTTAGCTTTGATCAAGTTAGCATGCTAAAAATAGTGTCACTGTGCTAGCAAAAGCGACAAAGAGTCTTGTAGCACCTTATAGACTAACAGATTTTAGGGATCATGAGCTTTCGTGGGCTAAGACCCACTTCATCAGATGAATGTTGAGGAAATCTCCAGAGGCAGGTATAAATAGCAGGCAAGAAAGCAAGGTAAATTCAATCGGGAGGGGGGAGGGAGTGTGTGAAGCCCACTTCCAGCAGGTGATCTGGAGGTGTGAACACCCAGAGAGGAGAAACTGCTTTTGTAACTGGCGAGCCATTCACAATCAATATTAAGTCCAGACCTGATAGTGTCGAATTTGCAAATGAACTGGAGCTCAGCAGTTTCTGTGCTAGCAGTTGCTCAGGATAGCCATGATGAGTACAAACCTGCCTGGACCCTGTGGGTACATACTTGGGCTAGCCCTTTCTGCCACTCATCATGCTACTGTGGCTATACTCCTATTTTTAGCACACTAGCTCAATCAGAGCTAGTGCGATTATGTCTATTCAAGATGGGAATTGCACCTCCAGCTTCACGCATAGTTACAGCCTTAATGAATTGAAAAATATTCTTGTTACTTACCTTACAGTAACTGGAGTTCTTCAAGTGGGGACCCTATGTGTATTCCATGCTAGGTGCACATGCACTGCATGTGCCTATAACAAAAAGATTTTTCATTAGCAGGGTTCTTTGGTCCACATCTGCACCCTCTGCCTCCTCATGCTCCGAAACAAGAGCATATGAGGCAGTGTGGGCTGAACATCTCTTCAATTCCTTTTGTACTGTCATTCACTTTAGGAAAGAATCCAAAGGAGAGGGGAAGGAGCCAGGGTAAGCTGAATACATATAAGGCCCACACATCTTGAAGAACTCCAGTTACTATAAGGTAAGTAACCAAAGACATTTAGGAAGTCTCAGTGAGGAGGTAGCTTCCCCTTTTATATATTCAGCAAAGGAGAAGAATAGTCTAGATTTCCTGAAGGGTTTTGTCATCTGCAGGTAGAACACTAAGGCTCGACAAACATCCAGAGAATGGAACTTTATCTTCTCTGGAAGGTATATGATCTGATTTAAGTGGAATTTGGAGGGAATCTCCGGAATTAATGTAGGGTGTTAACTCAAAGAGGCCTTATCCTTATGGAACATCATGTAGGGAAGGTACATCAAAGTACAGGCCCCAAACTCTTCTGGCAGACATAACCGCAGTCAGAAAGGCTACTTTTATAGACCAGTGAAGAAAGAAGCAGGATTCATGAATGTTGCAAACATGAACAAGACTGAGGTCACAAGCTGAAGTAAGTTTTAGCACCAGAGGAAAGGTTAAGGCCTTTTGAAAAACTCATTGTCATAGGGTGGTAGGGTGACCAGATGTCCCAATTTTATAGGGACAGTCCCAATTTTGCTTTTTTTTTTTCTTATATAGGCTCTTATTACCCCCCACCCCCAGTCCCGATTTTTCACACTTGCTCTCTGGTCAAAGACCAAAAAGTTCTCCACCAGAGGAAGGCAGGTGTTAACTGTCACCAAATGTATTTGCAGCAAGCTGAGGGATAGACCTGATGTTTTTAAAGAAAGAAGGCACAGGAACTCCTCACTTAACATTGTAGTTATGTTCCTGAAAAATGTGACTTTAAGCGAAACAATGTTAAGCGAATCCAATTTCCCCATAATAATTAATGTAAATGAAGGGGGTCAGGTTCCAGGGAATTTTTTTGCACCAGACAAAAGACTGTATTATATACACACACATCACACACACAGAGTATAAGTTTGTTGTTTAAACAAACAATTTAATACTGGTACACAGTGATGATGACTGTGAAGCTTGGTTGAGGTGGAGGGGTCAGAGGGTGGGATATTTCCCAGGGAATAATTTATTGCTAAATGAGCTAGCAATTGACTGAGTGTATTTTCTCACACTCTACAAGGCAGCAGGAAAGGAGGGAGGGCAGACAGAGACACATACCCTGTGTGAGAGAGAGAGATTGCCCTTTAAGTATGCAGACTCTTAAGTACACTGCCTTGCAAATTGGTTTCTGTAAGCTAATCTAGAGAGTTTGCAGAGAGCTCCCTCCGTCCTGTGTCCCCCTGCTCTATGGAAGATAGGGTAAGTGGGGTGCAGAAGTATGAGGGAAGGGGACACCCTGACAGCCCCTCTCTTCTTCCCCTTCCCCCTCCCCCCCACAGCAAGCAGGAGCCTTGGGGGAGCAGCTCCAAGGCAGAGGGCAGGAGCAGCTCATGGCTGTGGGGGGAGGGACAGCTGAACTGCCAGAAATTGATAGCCTGCTGGGCACCTGCTAAACAGGGAACTTAGGGGAGCGGGAGCTGATGGGGGGCTGACGGTCCACCCTGGTTCCAAGCTCTCACCAGCTAGCTGCAACGGGCTGCTCTTCCTGCAACCAGTGAACAAAGCAAGCGGCTACCAAACAACTTGAGAAGTAAGCACTGCACAACTTTAAATGAGCATGTTCCCTAACTGATTAGCAATGTAACAACGAAACAACATTAACCGGGACGACTTTAAGTGAGGAGTTCCTGTAGTCCAAAATGAGTGGTCTCTCTGAACCCTGTGATGGTATCTGATGACATTGGCACAGACAGAAAATCTCTTCTATTTTGCAGCATAACATTTTCTCATAGAGACCTTCCTGCTATTAAGGATGGGGATTTTACTGCCTTAGAACATGACCTCCCTAAATTCATCATCCATCCAAATACCAAGCTATTAGAGGGATGCTGGATTAAGATGGGTGGTCTTGCCTTTGTCCCTAGTCAGCAGATTACGAAACAGCTGGTTTTGTACGTATGGACGTGAAGCTATCTAAAGGATGATAGCAAATCAAAGCTATCTCAGCCAGTAGGGTGCCACCAGGATTATCGATGTTATGTCTTGCTTGATTTTCCTCAGGATTTGAGATAAGAAGGGAACGAGTGGGAGAATATATGAGCAGCTCTGATCAGTGTACAAGGAATGCAAGTCCTCCGGAATTGTCTCTCTGAGCTGTTCAAGAACAGTAGTCTGGGCATTTCTTGTTTTTTTCAGATACAAAGGCATCCACAACAGGAATTCCCACTGTCAGAAGATGTGCTATAACACTGAGTTGTGAAGCATCCAGTCGTGGTCTCCGTGGATGTTCCTGCTGAGGCTGTCCCCTAGGATGTTCAGTACTCCCATGAGGTGCACTGCTGAGACACAAATCTGGTGTCGGATGCACCAATTTCACAGCTTGATTACCTCCATTCAAAGAGGCATATACTTTACTCCTTCCTGTTTGTTTATATAGAATACTATAATCATGTTGTTTCACATGACCTAAACATACAAGGCATGGATGAATGGCAGGAATCTTTTGCAGGCTTTGTTTACTGCTTGCAGATTTTTGTGAATCTTGGATTCTTGCTGGATCCAAGAGCACTGAGCCATGTTTGCCCAGATGCACACCCAAACCCTATGGGGAGGCATCCATAATTAGCTTCTTTGTGGATGGATGGGAAACAAAGGGAATCACCCCTCCCCCCACAGCTTTCTCTGTCTTCCCATCAGATGAATAATGTCAGAATACTTTGTGGAAGTGAGACTTGCTTGACCAGGCTATCCCTGCTCAGAGCATAACCACACCTGGAAACACTGGAGATGGAGCAAAGGGAATCACATAGGTACAGGGCCACGTGGCCTAGCAGGATCAGGCAGGACTGCACTGTCATCTGAGGGCTCAGTCGAAGATAGATGATTAAGTCCCTCAGAGCTTGGAATGGTCCTGGGATATGTATGCCATGGCTGTAATTGAATCCATACCTTTTCCAATAAAGTCTATAATCTGCATGGGAACTAAAGTGGACTTTTCTAGGCTCCCTAAGGATTGAAAGACACTGACAAGGGATAAGTCATTGACTGCACTTCTTGGTATGACCGACCTGAGCAGCCAGTTGTTGAGGTAGGGAAATGCCTCCACAATAGATAGTACCTTTGTGAAAACCTGCAGGATGGTTGAGAGTCATAAGGAAGTACTCCATATAGATAAAGGTTTAGGCCCACCATAAAGTGCAAAAACTTCTTGTATGCTGGGCAAATGTGTATGTGGAAATAGGTGTCCTTTAAATTGAGAACTGCAAATCAGTCTCCTTCTTCAAAGAAGAGATTAAAGAGGCCAAGATGACCATTCTGAATCCTTAACAGTGGATGAAGACATTCAGTTGTCTGAGATCCAGAAAGGGTCTCTAGCCTCTCTTCTTTCTGAGGATGACGAAACATCTTGAACAAAAAACACTTACTGTGTACTGAGGAGACACAAACTATATAGCTCCAGCTGGGTTTACCTTCTGTCTGAATATCCTCCCATGAGAGAGGGACCCTGAAAGGAGACAGGGAGGGATGTTTTCTGGTAAGAAGAACTTCTGGACAGAAGTTTTATAAGGTATCTGGTCATGACAATTTCTGAGACCTATTAATGCAACATGATATGATGCCATGCTGGGGAGAAATAGGCCAGGTGGCTACTGAATGAAGTGTGGGTACAGCTGGTTTGTGGCTCTCAAGGGTCCTGTGAAGAAGATTTCTTGGCAGGAGCCTGGGGCTGGTGAGAGAATGACAGAGACATTCTGTCTGCTACACTGCACTCTGGTACTTCCTGGAAAGCTAACAGACCCTTCTGTAGTAATACAATTGTGAAGTAGCACACTGCTTATACAGTGGTGGTGTGGAGTATTTTCTCCAAGGTGCTGGGATGTATATACCCAGGGAGAAGAAGGTTGCATGACGGTCCTCACAAATATGCAATGACTCATCCATTTTGTCACTGAACCAGTCATTGCCCTCAAAGGGAAAGTCTTCCAAAGTGGCTTGAACTTCCTTTGGAACCCAGAGGGCTGGAGCCATGAAGATTTTCTCATAACAAGAGAAGTCTACATGAATTGAGAAGTGGAGTCTGCTGCATCTAGTAAAGCTTGAAGGAACGATCTAGCTATCACCTGACCCTCAATGATCATGGCTTGGAAATGTGATCAAGCTCCTCGGGTCAGTAGTTTGTGAACTCAAAAAACTTTTTATAATTGCAGCAAGGCTTGATGATTTGCAATGCAAAATTGTAGGCTAAGGTGAAACTTTTTCATTTGAAGAAGTCTACTTGTTTGGTGTTCTTGTTGGAGGCAGCAGACATAGGTTGGTGTAATCTGTTACATTCAGTGATGGCCTATACCACTAGAGAGTTCGGTGTGGGATGTGAAAGTAAGTTTTTTGTCCTCTTAGAAGGAACAATGCATTTCTTCTCCATTCTTTTCAGAATGGGGAGCACAAGTGACTTGGTTGTGCTAGAACTTTTTTGGTCAACTCTAATATGGCCTCACTGATTGTAAGTGCCATCTTGCTGGGGCCTGCACTCTGGAGGATATCTAGCATCTTTCGAGTGGTATCCTAAACTTTCTCTAGGAGAATCTGGAGTGCATCTGCAATTCTCCTCAGGAGATCTTGGAACTCTTTATAGTCACTGGATGGTGATGGTGAGGCAGGTGCAACCACCTTAGCTGGAGATGAAAACAAAAACGCTGCTGCGGAGAGTAGGTCTTTTGGTTCAAGTTGCTCCTCCTTCACATAGTGCTCCTCAGAGGGCTGGGATTCTTCCATATGGGGCGACTTCTGTCTGATCCTTTGTACCCAGGAGGTCTTAGATACGGATCTCAGTATGCAGGACCATATGGGTAAGCAGGCGGTGCTATGGGGAAGTATACCACTGGTCCTGAGCTGGGCTGGGCAGCATCCTGTGGGGATAGGGTGGGTGCTCAAGAACCTCTAGAACCTCTGTTGGGGCTAATCTTGTGTCTTAGTACTGTGGTGAACCCACTGTCTCAGACTCAAACTTTCTGGAAGATATGAGTCCTCAGACTGCACTGGTGGAGCTGTTGCTACCAGTCATCTTCTATTGCCTCAGCAGATCACAGGTACCAGCAAATGGCCAGTGGTGTGAGAAACTCTCTGATGATTACCAGCTCTAAGAGGATTGGTGATCCCTGGTCAGAATATCCAGCCATGTATTTGAGCACAGTACATCCAATCCTTGAGGAAGGGAAGCAGCAGGGGCTTCTACCTCTTGGCAGAGCCAATGATGCTAATTTAGATCAAGCAGTGAGAGTTGGTACTGCTGAATCCTCTTTCTTGCTGTGGGATGGTACCAGCCATGTGGGCAGCTGCCTTCTTTCCCTCACCAGTGCTGGAGCTGGTCCTGGCCCTTCAGCAGTTGGTAGTTTCAGAGCACTCTTGGTTCTCAGCACTGATGAGACAGGCCCATTCTTCCTGTGAACTTCTGACACACCCATAGCAGGGTGCAGAGTCTCACCAGACTTGGAGGACACAGGGGAAGAAACCCACCTCTTGGATCATGACATAGAAGGGGATTTCTCTCAAAAAATGAGAATGCTCCCACTGGTCTGCCTCCTATAGTCTATAGCTCTTCCCTCTGATGATCTGGAATCTGAGAGCACTGTGGCTGGAGGTGCACAATATGGTGCCTCTGGCCAATGCACAGAGGAGTCTGATGACCCAAGGTTGAACTGGATCATCAGGGAGAGCTTCACCAGGAATCTTCTGAACTGCAACGCTCCATATTGCTGGGTTCAGAGAGGAAATGAATGACAGATGCTGCACTTGGAGGGGATAAGGCAATAAAAACAAGTGTTGTGGAAGTCACTAATTAGGAAGACCCAGGAGCAGACTACACAGGACTTGAAACTGGGGATCTCAGGCATACTAAGTACCCCAAATGAGGGTAAAACTCCCACTAACACTACCTAGCTACATACTAAAAACTAAATAACTAGAGAATGGCAAGCTATTTACAAAAAACTGGAATTTGAAGCAGGAACATTAGCAAAGCTGTAGACACTTGGAGAGGTTCCATCTCAGATAAAGGGTGGATAAAAAAGCTGGAGAAGTGGTCTCTCAGCGCTATCCTTTATGCACTCAGTTCAGAGCATAAGGAGGCAGAGGGTGCAGGTGTAGACCAATAAACACGCTAATGAAAAATCTTCTAGTCTCAGGCAAATGGTGTGCATGCACACCTTGAGTGGAATACACACAGGGACCATCATTCGAAAAACTTCAGAATTACCTTCTCCTTAAATCCTAATAATTTTTACATATTCTCTCCCCACCGCCCCGTCCCATAAACATTTTTCATAATTTCCTCTGCAAAACATAAATCTTTTTCTATGTCAAACATTTTGTTGGAAACATGTCAAGCTTCACTTTCGTCTTCTCCCATATCAGTTCACAGTATCTCTTAACATTAGTGCAGGATTTTTCCCTCCAAATTACAGTTTCATCCAAAGCAATTTAATGGCAACATTCTGACCTCTCTTATAGATTGCAATTAACTTCCCTTCCTCTTATCATGCAAGGATTTTGTCAGTGACTTTTGATTCAGTATCAAGATTACCTAACAAAAAGTAATACTTGAAGTATGCCAATATTGACAACAGCAGTTAATAATACATCATTAGGAAAAAACGTGATTCACTAAGAAAACAAAATTGGTAAATGGACAAAAATATAAGTAGTACAAGATAAATCTTCTCCACAGTACCAGCAAAATGTGAATACACACTTTTTTTTTTTTTGCAAAATACGTCCTTTAAAAAATAAGTAATAGTACATTATTCTATACCTGGAAGTATTTTTTATATGCAGAGTATCTGACTAAAGGTATACAAACTACAGAGACTCACCAAGAGTTCAGACGTTCCTAATTTGTCTAGTTCCAAAGACTGGATTCGAGAGATATGAACACCCATTTCCCTATGTATTCCAGAACACTCTATACAGGTTAAAATACCGAGGTTCGTTGACAGCCAAGTGGGATCTGTAGAAGAGGTTGAGAAATAAAATACTTAGAAAATATTAAAAGGAGTGAAAGTTATATTCTGTAAAAACCAATATTCCTCAATGAAAATGACTCTCCTCTTAGGGGATTAACAAAAGCTACCTAATTATTAATATCTGATGCTTTTTTCAAACTTCATCACCAAACTGAACCAAAAAGTTAATAAAATGCATTTTTCCATGAATCTAAGTTTGTATGTTCCTAAAAATCCACCACGTATATACAAACTCTTAGGCCAAAATTTTCAAACCCAGGTGCCTAAACACATATTTAGGCACCTAAATGTAGTGCGCAACCCTCAAATTTATTCATTTTGGCCTTAATTTTTAATGCTCAAAGTGTATTTTTTCATAAAGGATTCAATTAAGAAACATTTCATTACAGATGGAATGGACATCCTCAGAGGTAAACTTTAAACTGCAGGGCTGGCCCAGTAATAGTGCTCTGCACTGCCATATGGGCATCCCAAAATTTGATCCCAAATAATTCTCACATTATGTATATTGCAAAATGAGCATGTTCAGTCTGTGAGAGTATTTTTTTTTCTTGGAAAACCTTACAGCAGCAACATGGGCAGATTAGACAAGAGGTTCAAAATGAGCCTCATTCAGTCTTCCTTGACCAAAGGGAAAATTTAGTGCCCACTATGTGCAGTCTTGAGTCAGGAGTTCAAAGCAAGAAGAAAGAGGAGAGATGCTTGGGACTTCTTCATAAACAAGGTGCCAAAGGTTAATAAAAAATGTTTCCCCAGATTTCCAGGGATTTAAATTATAAACTACAAACTATTTATCATTTTTCAGTATCTTTCTGTGGTTGCAATATTCTACTTGCATATCTATCAATCTAAGCATTTCTAATGTGCCCATCACTGTAGAATGTAGCTACCAGTATTTCAGTATAATATTGGTATCAGCAACCTGCCAGAGACTTTATTCTTCTGTCTTCCCCAGTCTTCCACTTTAGCTTCCTTCTGAGGAATCTCCTTATGAAATGAAAGCAACAGCTAACAACACTATGCTGAGATCCAAGAATAAGACTCCTGGAGGATTACATCTTCCTTAATCACTGCCTAAGCACGACTCACTTCCAAGTAAGTAGCTTACAAAAACAGTGATGCCAAGCAATTTCCATTCCATTGCAATAAGGATCCGGAGAGAGTGCAATATCAGCAGTTCAAATCCCACAATGTGGCTTGAACTGCTGAAACTGAGTGGAGATAACACACAACAGTGATGAATGAGACTCAGAACACTTGCTCTTTTAAACTAGGGTTGAAGGCTGATCTACATATTTCTTAGAATTTTCTAAAAGCTTTTTAAAAATAAGTTATTTTGCTTGAAATAAGACATTTGGTGACATTCATGTAAATTAAGATACCTGGTGATCCACAATCACAACAGACTTCATTTCCGGGTAATCTCTGTATATCATCAATAATGGCTTTTGTTAGATCCTCTAAACTGTTTTCCCCTGTGCTCTGCTCTCCGCGGAATGCCATGTTTAATGCTTCTTCTTTACTGTTAGTCAATACTGATATCCATCTAGTATAAAATGAAGGGTTTTTATGAAGATCGTTTTGCAAATACAACTTTACCTATAAACTATAGCAAGTTTGCAGGTGAAAGAACACAGTAAATGTGGAAGGGAGGGAGTATACTGGGAGAGAGACTGAAAAGAAAGAATTGGGGAAGGGCAGAAGTAAAACAAAAACGAGAGAAGGAGAAAAAGTAAAACAAGGGGAAAAGATTTTTCAATTGCTCATCAAAAAGGGTTTGAATTAATGTACTGGAACAATGAGTGCCATCATATGTAATTCCTGGTTTCTGCAACTAGATTAGAGCCTGCAAGTGGACAGAGACTAAGAGACAGATTTGGAATTTAGGTACCTAGGCACTTTTGAAAAATATCACTAAACACTGCATCTTTAGACACATTCTTAAAAAAATCTCGCCTTGAGTCTTTTGCTATAACAGCCAGTATACAAGGACTATGAAGGCCAAATAGATGGGACAGGTCAGGAGTAAAAATGGGACATGATTTTAAAAAGGAGGAGAAAGATGAGAATAGAGACTAATGGAGCAACAGTAGTGGCCAACATTAAGATTAACTAGTAAAATGTGATCTTATAGATATCAACCTGCAACTTACTCAACTTAAAACAAATCAACAAAGAGTTAACAGTTGTTTCAGGTACTATACCTGCCCTGAGTCTACCCACTGATTGTAAGGGTTACACAACAACATTTCCCTATTTTTAAAAGTGTATTTCTCTCACTTGGTGTTGTGTGAAAGACCCAAACTAAGAGGGGACACAGATTTTACAAGGGAATTAGAAAAAATGGGTACACGCTAAATGCTGTCTAATGTATCAAATGAGCAAGCTGAAAAAAAACATCAAAATAAGAATAAAATCAATTTTTTTTCCTCCAATTCCTTTCAGATACAGTAATTGTTTGTTACTTGGAGCTAAAGCAGATATAATAGACTTCAGTCTAAAAATGCTCTAGCTCCTCCTAACCAATTTCCTGCTTAGATATTTCAACTTTCTATACTCAATGTGTGATTTTTCTTTTTTGCAGCATGCTGTAATATCTAGGCTCAATTGAGTGGACCGATGATGAAACTTCAGACAATTTCATACTCTCTAGCGTGCAAATATTAACACATCTGAGTAACTTTAGAGACAAGTAGTTTAATGGAGAACTCATAAGAATAAAGTTACATCATAAACGTTTGCAGAATCAGGGCCTGAATTTGTACTTGCACTCACATATGCACTTTTTTGTGCGGTGATTAATGTACAAAAAGATGAATCTGGGAACAAATGGTCTTTTCCAAAGAACTTGCAAAGGAAGGTTAGTAAAAGCAAGCTTAACATGTCCCTTTCTCTCCCCTCCCCTCCCCGGGAAATATAAGCATTTCCAATATTTTCCCTCTATGGTTTTGTGTACAGAAAACAATTCATGAGCTACAAATAATCTGAATTTGTAAAGTAAAATATATAAACACACTCTAGGTGGCAGTGATTTGCAATTTTGCTGATGAAGATCATCTTAGAAAGAAAACAGAAGTATTCTTGGCTTCTGATTTAGCATAATCCAGATAAATTTAGGTAATGTACAAGCTGAAATATTTGTTCATTTAGAAATTGACAACTGCCTTAAAGAACTTGTCAGCAAGTACAGCAACTATAGTTCCAATTTAACTGCAATTAGGATAAATAGAAATTAACATCCAACCTCAAATATACAATAGCAATTTAAAAAAGCAACTTTTGATCACTATTATAAGTAATGAAAATTAGATGAAAAATTGGATGTGTGAGCTGACCACAGGTTTGATCTAGTGTTTCAAGCACTCTTTTGTTAACTACAACTACATACAGCAACAACAATTCTCTTTTTATTCCTTTTAGCCAAGGAAATGAAAAATTCCATATAGCTGCATATCACCTGATGCGATCTCTGAAAAATTCAGAGCACAAAGCGTCATACTGTGTGCTGTAGCGGGGGATTATCAGCAGGGCCAATTTAACACAAACATTCATGCAATTTATACAACAGAATTGATCATTAACACTCCAAAATGGCAAAACTATAATATATATATTATTCACTGAACAACCCCTCAAATCCAATATGACATTACCAACTATCTTATGGTTCTCTATTTTAATCACAGCTTTGTTGTTTTGAACATTTTCTGTTTGAAGTACACAGAATGCTTTTGCTTCACTGTATGAAGCCACTGGACTAAATGTAATATGCATAGATGATCAGATATAAATGTGCAGTATTAATGAAAACTGGCTGCACAGCTGTCCAATCTTATTATAGACCAGGGTTCTGCAACCTCCACCAATTAAGTAGTTGTCCAGCTTTCCATGGTGTTTCTCTTCCTCAGGTGTCTAGATATTGGACTGCTTTCTGTTTTCTCCCAGGATTTCCTTATTGCCCACAGGTTTCTATCACTGATCTGTTTTGGGGGCTATGTGCTGAACCAAATAGCCGGCTAGGCTAGGCTGAGAACTTGCTAATAAGGTTCTGGTTTGCTATCCTTTGATTCCTAATCCCTTTAGGATCCCTTGACAAAATGGCAGGGCTAATTCAGGGTTTTAAAAAAAACCAGCTTCTCAGCAACTAGAGGAGCTAGCGAACAGGAAAGTTTTGCAAGGGAGTTAAGAGAGGGACTGTGGGACGCAGATACTCCTAATAAAAATACTCTAATCTTAGTACAATAACTCCCCCCCAATATGCAAAATAATGAATGATGCACGTACGACTGCATAAGTGTACTTTCAGTGCAAGCCTTCATATGGTTTCTTGAGACCAGAGTGTCTGAACTGGAGATGCTAAGAGAGACAGAGAAGTACCTAGAGAAGATTTTCAGGGACACAGTAGAGTGGTCTTACCCTCAACCTGATAGCCTTTCTGCTGTTATGAAAGATGAAAGTCTCAAGGAAGGAGAATGTCAAGCTGGAGCAAAGGAAAACAATCCCATAATCGGGACCCTCCTTCCAGATAATGTTCTGGCATCTTCTTGCACTGGAGATACCCCCCCACACACAGTTATTAGGAAGAGATGAGTAATATTAATGGAGGTTTTAATTATTAGAAATATAGACAGTTGGGCTTGTGATAACTGGGAGACTGGCTCAGTGAATTGTCCTCCAGATGTAAAGGTTGTGAGCCTCTTGAGACATCTAGTCAGACTTATGTGCAATGTTGGGGAGAAGTTGGTGCTCATGAAACATGCAGGTAAAAATGATATAGGGAAAGGTAGGAGAAAGGTCCTGCAGGCCAAATTTAGATTAAAATCGAGGATCTCTAAGGTGGGAGTCTCTGAAATACTTCCCGTTCCACCTGCAGGTCCAGAAAGACAGGCAGAACTACAGAGTCTCAATGTATGGATGAGACGATGGTATTGGGAGGAGGGATTAGGGTTTATTATGAACTAGGGAACCTTTTGGGAAAGGAGGTCCTATACAGAAAGGATAGGCTCCGCTTAAACCAAAATGGAGCCAGATTTCTGGCATGAAAAGTTAAAAAGGTATTAGAGGAGTTTTTCAACTAAGGGCTTGGGCAAAACAGACAAGTGCAGAGAAGCACACAGTTTGGACAGAGAAGCACATCATTTCCTTAGGGGAAAATTTATTAAAGGGAATACTCTATATCCTAATAAAGATGAGTGAATATAAGCTGAGAAAGTACAGATAAAAACTGAAGAGAAACTCTGAAATGAAAAAGAGTCCCACTCAATTACATCATATGAAGTCAGACAACTATATATTGACATTTTTAAAGTGCTTGTGTATCAGTGCAAGATGTCTAAAGAGTAAGATGAGTGAACGTGATTGTCTGGTATTAAGTGAGGCTATTGATATAATAGGCATTAAAGAAAGTCAGTGGAAAGATGATAATTGGACACAGTAATAACAGGGTACAAAATATATGGGAATGACAAAAGTAGGTTGCGCTGTTGGGGAAAGGAAGCATAGAGTCAAATATAGTAAAAAACTTAAACCAATCAAACTAAATTATAAAATCTCTATGGATAGAAATTCCATTTTGAATAATAAAAATATAATAAATAACAATAATAAAATTGTAGGAATATACTATCAACCACCTGACCAGAATGGTGATGGTGACTGTGAAATGATCGAGCCTACAAAAAAAGAAAATTCAATAATAATGGGTGATTTCAACTACCCCCATATTGACTGGGAACGTGTGACCTCAGGATGAGATGGAGAGAGAATTTCTAGACAGCATCAATAACTACTTCTTGGAGCAGATATTCCTGGACTACATAAAGGGAGAGGCAATTCTTGATTTAGTCCTAAGCAAAGCACAGGATCTGATCCAAGAGGTGCATATAGCTGAAGATGTTAACCATCACTACTGCGCAAGGTGAGTATTTGAGATGTGTCCCCCAGTGAGTGCTCCACTGTGTCGGTGCTCCACTATATGGGTCTTCCTTGAGCCATGGGTACCAGGTTTGGCCTGTCTCGGTGACAGTGGTACTGACGATACTGAGCATGTCAGGAATCGTTTGTGGCTAGCTCACGGCTTGCTGTGGGGACTTCTTGTTTTCTTTTTCAACTTATGACAGGGGTCAGTGGCTGATTTCCTCATGCAATGGTCCTTTACTGTTGAGGGCTGTGGGGAAGACTCACTTATGTGTGGAGACTCTTGGCATGGGTCCAGAGAAGGTCTTGGAGCCCCCTCCATGAATATAATCTGCTTTAGTTCTCTGTCCTTGCGAGACCCAAATCTAGGCTACTGGCAAAGAATGCCCTTCTGAACAGTGTCCTTTCCTGAGGAAATGAATGCACCATGAGTGTGTCTGTGATGAGGATAGCCTCATTGCAGGAGAGGCATTTCCTGAAGAACAGGGCATGCCCCATTTGGGAGGAAGGGTCCCCATCAAGAAAGGTTGGAAGAAAGAAAGTAAAGTCTATCTATCAATACACACACACCTATATCTATCTACATATAAGTATAGATATATTTTAGAATATAAGAAAAAATAAAAGACACAAGACTACTACTAAAAACTAGGCTCTAAGCTACAAAGAAAGCATGAGGTAGTAATTGCTAATGGACTGCTAAAAGCTCTGTCTCTAGCCAGGGCAGGAACTGACAGAGATTAGCCTGCATGCACTGACTAGCCTCGTGGCAGGGCATGAAGTTCTCTGATCAGCAGTGCAGGAACGCAAGTAAACCTACAGTGGAGCTCTCATCCAGTAGAGCACTACCTGAAGATGAACCAGTTGGTAATAGTAACCGTAAGGTAATTAAATTTAATATCCTTGGAAGGAGAGGAATACCAAAGGAACCCACCACAGTAACATCTGACTTCAAAAAGGGGAACCACACAAAAATGAGGACGCTAATTAAATGGAAATTAAAAAAGAAACAGTAACAAGAGTGAAACGCCTGTAAGCTGCAGGGAGACTAATTAAAAACACCACAATAAAGGCTCAAACTAATGGTATACCCCCAGCATTCTCCTCCTCAAAAGGCAAGAGGACCAAAAAAAAAATCCACCATGACTAAAACACCAGACTAAAAGAAACCGAGGCAAAAAGGCATCCTTTAAAAATCAGAAGTCAAATCCTACTGAGGAAAAGAGAAAGGAACATAACTCTCATAAATCAAGTGTAAAACTATAATTAGGCATGCCAAAAAAATAATTTGAAGAGCATCTAGCAAAATACACAAAAACTAACAGGAAGCCTACCAAACAACCAGTGGGGCCACCGGATGATCAAGATGTTAAAGGAGCAGTCAAGGAAGACAACGCTATTGCAGAGAAGCTAGATGAATTCTTTGCCTTGGTCTTCACTGCAGAGGATCTAAGAGAATGCTCACATTGGAACCATTCCTTTCAGGTGACAAATCTGAGGAACTGTCCCAGAGTGAGATGTCAATAGTGGAGGTTTTGGAATAAACTGGTAAATCAAATGGTCACCCTGAACAGATATGCACTCAAGAGTTCTGAAGACACTCAAATACAAAATTGTGGAACTACTAACTGGTATCACTTAAATCAGCCTCTCTACCAGATCATTGAATGATAGATTAATTGCAAAGTTAATTTTTAAGAAGGCTCCAGAGGCAATACTGGCAATTACAGGTCAGTAAGCCACACTTCAGTACCAGGCAATTTGGTTGAAACTAGTAAAGAAAAGAATTATGAGACGCACTCATGGAGAATACTCAACACAGCTTTGTAAAGTGAAATCATGCATGTCAGAATTCTTTCATGGTGTCAGCAAATATGTGGACAAGGGTGATCCAGTGGATATAGTGCCATGGACTTTCAGAAAGCCTTTAACAAGGTCGCTCACCAAAGATTCTTAAGAGAAGTAAGGAGTGGTGGGATAAGAGGGAAGGTCCCTCTCATGAGTCAGTAACAGGTTAAAAGATACAGTAGGAATAAATGGTCAGTTTTCACAATGGAGAGAGGTGAATAGTAGGGTCGCCCAGGGATATGTACTGGGACCCAGTGCTGTTCCACGTATTCCTAAATGATATGAAGAAAAGGGGTGACAGTAAGGTGGCAAAATTTGAAAACGATACAAAATTAGTCAAGGTAGTTAAGTCCAAACCTGACTGCAAAGAGTTACAAAGGGATCTCACAAAAGTGGGTGACTGGGAAACAAAATGGGAAATGAAATTCAGTTGATTAGTGCAAAGTAATGCACACTGGAAAATATAATCCCAACTATACCTATAAAATGGTGTCTACGTTAGCTGTTACCACTGAAGAAAGAGATCTTCACATTATCGATGATGGTTTTCTGAAAACATCTGCTCAATATGCAGTGGCAGTAAAAAAAGCTAACAATGTTAGGCACCATTAGGAAAGATTTTCAAAAGAAGACAGAAAATATCATGATGTCACTATATAAATCCATGGTATATTCACACCTTGAACACTGCCTGCAGATCTGGTTACCCCATCACAAAAGAAGATATATTAGACTTGGAAACAGCTGTATCATCGATTAAATCCACAAAATTACACAGACGTATGTAATGTTATTTGGATCACTCATACGTACTTGCCCAAAACACAAAGCACTTGACTAAGCAGAACTACAGGAATTTGTTGTAGTTTTTAATGGTTTGTATTTCCAAAACAGGCAATATGTCATTAGTTTTCATCAATTTACTACCTCTAAATCCAGTAAATGTCTCAAGTCTATTTGTACATCTAATAAGTTCCATTTAGTAACAAAAATATTTAAAAAAACAAGTTTATTCTCTCAGCTACTGAAGTTGAACCTTATTCTTTTATTTTGATAAAACATACTTTTATTTTGATAAAACATGGAGTGGAGTATGTCATTTGTGGTGGAGGCAAACAGTTTGTCACCGTTAAAGAAGAGATCCTCAATGGTACTCTGGACCTCCCAAGGAAAGGAAGAGGATGAGAGCCATGACCCTTGGCGCATCACGACTGCTGTCACAGTAACAGCCACATCAAGGACAGCTTGAAGAGCAGTGTGGGAGATGATCTGTCCCTCCGAAACTACGGCTGTAAATTGTTTCTTGTCTTCTGGAATGTGATCAATAAAGTCCATGGATTTATTGTAATTTTTGTGGTCGTACTTTGCTGGAACAGCTGTATGATTAGCAATGTGAAACTGCAACGTGGAAGAAGCGTAGTTTGAACAGATCTAATCATTTACTGTCCTTGTCGGAAAGGGTGAAGCAGGCAAACTGGTGTTTGTTATTTTGGTTAACTGTGTCTACTGCCAGTAAGTTTGGTGCTGGGTGAGTAAAAAGGAATTCCAAGCTCTTGGAAGGAAGTCTGCTCTCTTACAGCTAGACAGGCTTGTAACCAAGATTTGCCAAATGGCCTTGACAGGTTCTAAAAGGGCTCCTTTGATAGATAATGCAATTCTAGAAGAAGGCTGCAGAATGTCAGTTAGCTCATGCTACCGTTCAGGGACTTCCTCCAGGTTAATTCATAGATGACTGGCAACTCTTTTAAACAGGTCTTGAAATTTTGAGAAGTTGTCCGAAGACATTGGGGGAGGAGGAAGCAATGCTTCATCAGGTGGAACAACTGATTCTACCCGGTTAGAGGCAGGACGTGCTTGCTCTTGCGATTGTGACCGGGCTGCCTGGTTGGTGTCTGGAGTCAGTGGCAGGGTTGTCAGTTGGTGGTACTGAGCCAGTCTCATGCCTAGCTGCAGTGGTATAATGAGTGTGGTCCGAAGTATAAGGAACCCATGGAGCCCAATATTGCCACTGTGATGAGAAGGGCATAGGTGGTGCCATCTAGAGGTTCACTCACCATGAGGCAGGACCCTCAGAGTAGGATAAGGCACCTTTTCTATGACCTCTCTTGATTGGGGTCTGTGGATGGGAGATCTGATAAGGTGAAAATTCTCCATGAAGCCCAGGTTCCTCATCACTGGAGGAAAGCTGTGCAGAACTTGCCTGGATGTCCGGAGAGAAGCAGGTGTTAATAGGGGTGACTGCAAGATAGGTGACATCAGGAGGTCCCTTGAGTGTGTTTATTGCGGTGCCAGTGTGGTGGGAGGGCTGAGTGAGACAAATTTGTTGTGAGGAGGGATTCCTCTGCACCGGTGTCCTGAATATTCTGTCACTTCCAACTAGTTCAAAGGCTGATGGTGCTGGAAGAGCAAGAGGAACCTGCAGGGGGTCAGGCGGCTAGTATGCATTGGCACCGTTTCCATTGCAGTGCCGAATGGGGCCATGCGAAAGGCAGGCAACTGGAAGTCTGAAGCCTCGGCACCAGAGGTCAGTGCGACCGCACCTGCCGTAGCCAGGTTTCGCCCGGCGCATAAAAGGTACTCAGCCAGGGGAGCACGATGAGGGAAGCAATACCCTAGCAATAGCCCAGGTCTGAGGTTGGTCCGAGAGATTTCTGCCACAGGAGTAGTTTTAACTGCAGCTCCCTGTCTTTGCATGCCCTGGATTTCAACTTGCTGCAGTGGGTACATTTTGTGGGGTGTGGGACTCCCCCATATATTTAATACATTTAGAGTGGCCATCTGAAAGAGGAATGGCATCATTACAGTTAGAGCAGTGCTTAAAACCTGGAGCCAGGCACGTCGGAAGCGGCTGCGGTGACAGGAACAGAAGTGTTTGTTTGTTTTTTTGTTTTGTTTGAAAGAGAAGAGAAGAGAAGGTAAAAGGGTACTTAACTAATAGTGGTAAGCTAAACTAAGAGGGGAAATAGTTGAACAAAGGAGAGAAGAAATTCTCCAACAAGTCTGCTGAGCTCCATCTCAGGCTGGGGGACAGCAGGAACTGAAGAGACCTGACATGCACACGTACTATTAAGGTACACTCAGAGAGAGGTGCAGGGTTCTGTGTGTGTGCAACTGGTATGAGTACTGCTGTAAAAATCTCTGAGCGAAGGCAGAGGGACGCACCAACACCTAGAGTGGAGCACCCACAGAGACATCTCTCAAAGAAGAACAGTAATCTTTCACAATCTGCAGGACTGGCCTAAAGCTTTGAAGGATTCTGTGTGCAACATGACACTCCTTCCCTGTTCACTCCCTGTCTGTGAGTTGGCACCTAAACCACTACTTCTCCATGTCAGCTGCTTCTTCACCTGCCAATCAGCTGTAAAGGCTTCTCAAAAGCATACCAGACAGCAAGCGTACAAGAAACAATCTGGTGTTAAACTTGAATACAGGTGAGTGGGTATGGAACAGTGAAACTGAGAGGAGGGAGGCAGGCGGGCATTCCACCAGCAGCTTTCTTACTGGAATTGTCAGGTGGCAGTGGAGCGCAGTAGTCTACACCTGTGATTCTCAAACAGGGGTACACGTACCCCTCGGGGTACACAGAGATCTTCCAGGGGGTACATCAACTCATCTACATATTTGCCTAGTTTTATAACATGTGAGATAAAAAGCACTAGCAAAGTCAGTACAAACTACATATCATATAGACAGCGACCTGTTTATATTTCTCTATACACTGACATGTAAGTTCAATATTTATATTTCAATTGATTTATTTTATAACTATATGGTAAAAATGAGAAAGTAAGAAATTTTTCAGTAACAGTGCGCTGTGACACTTCTGTATTTTAATGTCTCATTTTGTAATCAAGTAGTTTTTAAGTGAGGTGAAACTTGGGGTACATAGGACAAATCAGACTCCTGAAAGGGGTACAGCAATCTGGAAAGGTTTGAGAGCCTCTGTTCTACACAACCACACTGAAATCAAAGCCCTATGGCTACCTAAAGCAATACGCAAGAGACAAACAGAGGGATGTGAATCAGAGAACACTAGAAAGTAAGGAAGCATTCTGCACTGGCAGCTAGATGGATAAATCTAATGAAAACTATGGGGGCAAGTAACTGTATTAATAAAGTAACTAATGTAAATGACTAGATTTCAAAGTATATTAAGACTCAAAGAGAAGGTGTTTTGTGTCTCCCATTTCCAGTATCATACTCTACATCTAAAGTGGCAGATGTATGTTTTTTTCTGCAGTGAAAATGGTACAAATAATCAGACCTGGTGCAAGGATATTTTACGCCTTAGGCGAAGCTTCCATCTTGCGCCCCTCCTCCCCCTCTTCCCCTTTGGGTCAGGGGCTGATCCGGACTCAGCCGCGTCCTCCACAACCAACCCACCCCCAGGGACACGGGCACGGAGTCCTCACGCCTTCCCCCCAGCAGGACATGGGCATGGAGCCCTCATGCGCCGCCACCCACCCCACAAGCGGAACATGGGGCTTAGCCGCTGCCCCGGCCCAACCGCTTTTTGGCACCCCAAATCCTGGCGCCCTAGGCAGACACCTAGTTTGCCTAGTGGTTACACCGACCCTGCAAATAATTATTCTACTGTCTCTTTCCCCTCCTCTCCTATCCTGTTCTCATGAAGTTTGTAGGCTTCAAACCTTTTGTAATCCTTACCACTCTTCACTCTGATGAATGGCAGTTTTCACTTATGACTTTCAGCATAGTGAAAAATCCAGGGAACAAAGGCATATAGTGTTTTTCCACTAATCAAACAGAAGTACATTTTCCAGGACACATGTACTTTTGCATATTTCTAGAGACAAATTTTAAAATATCTCATTGACAGTGTAAACATTCTTACGCTATATACTCTTGCTCATCCTCCGCCTGAAAGTGGTATGTTCTGTTATCTGAAATACAAAAAAACAAAAATCTTTCTAATGCTGAACACATCTGACAGATTTGAAATCAATTTTAAGATGCCAAAACAGCATTTGTTACCAAAATATATTCAGTAAGTAAGGGCATATGTTAACATAAGTCAGTAAACCTATGACATCTCTATTTTTAGTTACTAACTTTTTAAGAAAGCAACAGAACTTTCTTTTAAAAGAAACAGAATTGTTGACAATATAAGTCATTTGTATCAAATGAGGGTCTACTGAGAGATATAGTTAATGGAATACATAAGAGTTGAGGCAGTACAGTTTTTGAGTTATACAGTATTAAGTTCACATACTTTTTTTTGTACAGCCAGCATATTTTATTAAATTTTATGCCAAAGCTTAGTTAATTTGTTAAAAACAGACCTCCCTGTTTGTACAGAATGCATGTTATGCCTTGTAAAATCCCCTTTGAAGTACAAGGAGTTGCACAAGACAAAACTAGGGCAAAATTTGCCCCAAATAGGTACATTTTGTTTAGAAAAAAATAAAATCAATACAAAGAAAATGTTTTTATCACAATCAAAAATAATTTCTATGACTAAGGCTAGGATTTAGTCAAGGGTATTTTTAGTAACAGTTATGGACAGGTCATGAGTAAAACGAAAATTCAGGACCCCGACCTGTCCATGACTTATACTATAAATACCTGACTAAATTGTGGGGTGGCAGCTGCTGCAGGGGGAGCCCCCCAAGGGACTGCTGCTGTGCGGAGCATACCCCAGGGGGCCACTGCTGGGAGGGGGCAGTGGGTAGGGGCAGGAGCACAGCTGCTCCAGGGACCACTACTCAAGCTGGTGTCGCTGTCTGCGGGGCCACCCGAGTGGCAGGCTGCAGAGCCACTCCAGGAGCAGCTGTTGTGACTGTCCCCAGGGCCACCTGATGAGTTAGTCCCAGAGTCAGCTACTTCGGTGGCCTTGGAGGCAGCCACATTAGCAGCTGTAGAAGTCATGGAGGTCATGCAAAGCTAGGGAATTCATGACAAACAGAGCCCTATGACACAATGCAAGATAGACAGGCACAGGTATTACTGATTGGTTAAAGGCTATCTTTTATGAAGGAGATGCAACTGAAATTCCACACACAATATGGGGGTATTTTGAATAAGGTCTGATAGACTGTCAAAATTGCAAAATAATTACACGACCAAATCTAAGCAAGCATGTTCACGCATAACAGTTAATTTTGTGCACAGTGCATCTTATGGTTTGCAACAGATACACAATATAGATATTAGAAAACTTTCAATACAAAGATGTATATAGTCACGGTCCTTGAGTCAACATCAGAGCTGGATCCAAATATCCACAAAACCGTAGAAGTCTGGATTAGGAGCTTAAGTTTGTACTTTAGATTCATTTCTAGCTAAAATAGAACCTTGTAATTATTTTGCTATACAATAACATTATGTAAAATCCCAATGGTCTAGATAATGAATGGTGTAAATATTTATTCAATTAAAATGCCACATACGTGATATCAGATCAAAAGACTTCTTATCTTCTGCATTTGGCTTCACCTGGCAGGTTAGTAAATTCAGTTTGGCAGGTTGCCTGTTGGACTAAAGAAAAAAAGAATTACCTATAGCAGTCTTGATTTAGGGACCTTTTCCCACTGAAAGGTATTTTTTCCATTCCTTTTATGTATGGCTATAGTCATATTTTTATCAGTATAGATGGAGTAGTACAATTCATTTTTTTGGGTCATTTCAGAAGAAATGAAGATTTTTTTTTTTAAAAAAAAAAGTCCCAATATTTAATTTTCCTGTTGTGCTTAATAATACAAAGATCCAATTGTTATCTTTAAGTATTTTTTGTTACATAATGAATACATGTATGAATGCTTCCACTTTCCTTGCATTTTATTTCATACAAGTAATTGAAAGTAGCTAAAAAGTAAAAAACCAAACAATCTCAATCAATATATACACACAGTACATATACAACTGCTCCACAACCTTTCCCTTACTGGGAGACAAGTGACATTTCTTCAGCTAACTGGTAAAAAGGAGGTGAAACCAAATTAATTATATAGGCTGGCTCTGTTTTTCCAACCAGTTTTGGTGGTTGAGCTGAATGTAGCTCCTGTGTAAATCCAGAAGGGATTATTGCTGACCACTGCTTTACTAAATACATGTACATAATATGCTTTGTTAAATCTTTTCCTGTATTTTCACTTACCTGACTGTGGCTCTGGTTCAGGAAGGTCCTTAAACACATTGATAGCTTTAATGTATCCTTTGACCGCAACTGACTACTCACACGATCAAGTATGTTTAAGTAGCTTCCTGAATGGGCTTATATGAGCACATAGGAAGCACAATACATCTTTTCATTGATCTATATTGAAACTCTTCTGTACCCAAATCCTCAAGATGTGGCACGTCTGTCAACTTTCAAAATATTCCTCACGGAAAGTGCAGTAAGTTTAAATAAAGTTGTTTGAGTGAACCACCACCAAAAAGGTTTTGGCTGTCCCCTGTAGTCCTCAATATTGTAAATAAAATAATGACCAGAAGAGCTGCCACCAGTCTTATGGTCATTAAAAAGGGATATTAAATGTGAATGCTCAAGTCAGATGTAGAGAGTAAGGCTTCAACTCAAATGCAAGAACGAGTCAGGGGACCTTCAAGAAGTATATTACATGGATCTCAAAATATCCACAGCTAACATCCCTTTCATCCTCCATAGCGCATACAAGCAAAACTAAACAAAATAGATCGATTAGATTTAGGAAAGACTATTTCTCCATTTCCCACTCCCCAAACTACAATAGAATTTTGCTAATGCACATATTGTATAATAACCATTTCTCGGAAAAATGTAGCGGAAACTTAGCGAAGTTTATTGAGATTTTCCTATTTCACAAAATATACCACATTATATTAGCACAACTGGGTAAACTTGGTTTTGCTAATGATATCCTTCTGCATTCAACATATTGCTTAATGGAAGAAAAGACGGAGATTTTCACAGACACTGCAAAACAAGTTTATCAACAAGAGGAAGTCAAAATATTTGGCCATCAACGTCCCAAGAGCAACCGTCAGAGCAAAAGGCGACACTAGAAGAAGTAAATCATTTTACATACCTAGGGAGTGAGATGTGCAACTATGGTGACACCATGTTAGCTATCAAGCAATGAATATCCAAAGCAGTAACAACTTTCACAAACTTGAAAAGATTTAGAAAAGTAGCACAATTGGCACTGATACAAAAATACAAATTTTTAACACCACAAAGTCTGTCCCCCTTTATAGAGCAGAATCGTGGAAATCTGCAGCAAAAATTGATAAGAAGATCAACTCATTCCAAAGTGAATGCCTGTGGAAGACCTTCAGAGTCCATTGGAAACAGTTTCTTGCAACATCAGAAACTGAGTAAACAAATCTAAAGCACCGAACATGGTAAGATGATGATGAACATATTTAGGACACAATTTAAGGATGCCACCAACATGACTTCCACATCAAATGGTATTATGGACACCACCTGGGAAGAGAAAAAGAGGGCAACCTAGAGAAACATTACATAGAACAATAAGAGAAAGAAACCAAATCCATCAACATGACACTCAAGAGACCTGAACAGACCAGCACACGACCAAAATAAAAGGTGAAAATTGATGAACACCCTATTATGCACCTGAGGGCATGGGAATATAAAGAAAGATGATGTTTATTAATACACTATCATGCGTTACCATACAGCAGGGGTAGGCAGCCTATGACACACGTCCCAAAGGCGGCACGCGAGCAGATTTTCAGTGGCACTCACACTGCCTGGGTCCTGACCATCCGTCTTGGGGGGCTCAGCATTTTAATTTAATTTTAAATTAAGCTTTTTCAACATTTTTAAAACCTTATTTACTTTGCACACAACAATAGTTTAGTTATATATTATAGCCTTACAGAAAGAGACCATCTAAAAATGTTAAAATGTATTACTGGCACGCGAAACCTCAAAGTGAATAAATGAAAACCTGGCACAACACTTCTGAAAGGTTGCCGACCCCATACAGAATTAAAAGTGAGCCATAATTATGAAAATAATCAGATCTCCTTGTTCTACATAGTTAATTAATGGTAGTCATATATCATATTCACAAGTAATTCTCCAAAGCTTACCATACTAATCTTGCTGTGCCATACTGAACTATACTTGGGCCTTTCCCAAGATCTAGGCACAAACTTCTGCCTGGCACTCATAATGATAAAATGAAGCTTCTTTAAATTTATTTAGTGCAGGTCTGTTACTAACAATCATACCTGAGTCACAACTAGTGGTTTGATTTTGATTTGATTAATGAGGTCATTTCAGTATTCAAATACTGGGGACTCCCTGCACAGATATAAGATGTTTCCCCTCTCTATGCAAGCTTGATATAAATGACCTAAGCCTATCCAATACTTTTTTTTTTGAAATGTATCATCTTCACTGCCATAAGGTACCATTTATACAATAAGCAACACAACATAAACATCTCCGATACCTGTTTCATACTGAATTGCATGAAGCACTATTTTGAGAACTTTAAAGTATTAACGCCTTTCTACTATTACCTATGCCCTGAAGTATTTTCAGGACCTGAAGAGACCTTTAGAATAGGCACAAAATACTCTCTCTCCCATACAGTGCACACCAGCAGCAACCCTTGTCCTCAAGCAGCATCTCACGATGTCAGTTACTAAAATATAACCTGAGATTGTACTATGTCAGACTGAAGCTGGTTTACTAAAAAAAGTTACACAGAATCATCAGAATTATACTCTCTGGTCCCCAATCAGAATATCTGTGTAGCTAGTGTAGTCAAAGTATCACTGAATCAACCTATGCGTACAGCACAGAAAGGTTACAAAACTGATGATAAGCAAATCAAAACACATGGTAAGCAAGTAAAGTCTTAACTGAAGTGCAAGTGTAGACCCTGTCCAAGAAAAGTAAAGAGCACAATCTGGTATTATTTCCTCTGTCCTATTTGCTTAATAGAAAAGGTGAAATCTGAAAGACAGGTAGGTAAATCTTCAAAAATATACAAAAACAAAAGAAAACACTATGGCAGGTCAGAATATTTTTTTCAGAGAGAAGAAAAGGGCAATCAGAAGAAAAAAGATATTGCTATTAAAACTGTGAAAGCAGCAAAACAGAAGCCTGATAAGAGGATGTACTAGAGGTAGATGGGTTCCAAAGGAGGAAACACTAACTTTTTCAGAAGGTTAGATGGTCTCTGCCATGCTCAGCATCACCCATAATATTTTAGAGAATGCAAGGCCTCATCAGACTTTGTATTAAAAAGTTCACACACTTCAAATGGCAAATCCTCTATTGTAACCTGCACCTCTTTAGAAATTTGAGATAACTGAAGCTAAGAGGATTTTCTCATGGCAAAAGAGGTGGTCATGGATCTAGAAATTGTATCCACAGCGCAAAGAATTGCTTGATGAGCTTTGTGAGCCTCAAGTTGCTCCTCCAAAATCAAAGATTCAAATTCTTCTGTTTTAATGCGGGGATTTTGTCAATAAATTTGGAGAGTCCCAATACAAGTAATCAAAGCCTGATTATTGGCTATTCTCATTTGTAGACTTGACGATTGTGACATTACCCGTGGTACAATCTGGACTGTTGAACAGCAGTGTCCCCTTAATTCTCTAGCTTGGGGATGCCTTCTACACAGCTTTGCTGTCAGAAAATCCACTACTGGCCTCCTCATACCGTCTTTAGCATGCAGATTCACCGTCTTTAGCATGCTAAATACATGAGCGCTCTGCCCATTTGCTTATTAATTTCAGGTGAGTCATTGTCTCTTTGAGAACAATTTGCAAATGGCAAATCTCTCCAGTGTGTTCCCTTCACCAAGAGACATAATAAGCATATTGAGTCCATCTTTAAGGGGCATCATTGCCTCAGATGAAGGACAATTTCTAAGACTGGTAACTTGTGTTCCATTATAAGGGATAGACCTGGTACCTGAAAGTCTCATTGGTACAGAAAAGTTCCTTCTTAAGAGAAAAAAGGACACTAAACAAATAACTACATGTAATCACTAACTACTAAGTATCTACTGACCACTTGTTAAAATGGACAGACTTCAGAGTGAGTGAGAAGCTCAGACACTGCCAAGTTCCGTCTCAGCCACACACTGGTGAGAAGGAATTAAGGGATGGCCAAGGTCACTCCATTCTTTAAAATCTTAAGTGGGAGGCACGAGGATACGCAAGGTGCAGGTGCAGCATCCATACGCTGCTGGCCAAAATAATCCTAAACTGAGTTCATGGCACATGTGCATCAACAGCGCAATATATATGGACAAGCGCTTGAAGAACAACAAAAAGAGGAGGTATCCTAGGAAAACTAGAAACAGCAGCACAGTTTAGGACAGGGGTCTCAAACATGCAGCCCGTGGGCCACATGCGGCCCGCCAAGCCCTTCTCTGCGGACCGCGAAGCTCCCCGTGCCCCTCCCGCCAAGCTCCTTGTGGCCCCCCCGGCCACCTCGGCCGCTGGAAGTGCCGCGCCGCTTGCTGAAGCAGCTGTGAGCAGGTCTCTTTGACCGGGAAAGAAGGGGGAGGAGGCAGAGGGCTCCAGCATTGCCCCTCTGCAGCTCCCATTGGCTGGGAACAGGGAACCGCGGCCAATGGGAGCTTCGTGGGAGTTACCTGGAGGAACACAAGAGCAGCACATGCAGGGAACCCTGAGTACCCCCCTCCCCCACCCGTCCCCGGGCTGCAGGGACTAGTTGCAGCAGCTTCCTGGGGTGGAGCAGTGTGGGGCCGGAGCCGCTCTAGTTAAGCGGCACCAGGCTGGAGCTCACATCCTGAACACCCCCCTGCCACATTCTACACCCCAACTCCCTGAGCCCCCTGCTTCACCCCACAGCCCTCCTGCTCTCCCTGTCCTGACCCACCTGCTGCACCCTACCCCCTGCTGCATCCCTCACTCCTCTTGCACCCCACACACCAACTCCCTGCCCTGAGCCCCCGCCGCATCCTGCACCCTTTCTGCACCCCTTGGGGGCAGGGAGGGGCCAGTGTTGGGGTGGGGACTTTGGGGATGGGGTTGGAATGGGACAGGGAAGGCATGGGAAGAGGGGGGGCCTCATGGAATGGGTGGAGTGGTGGCGGGGACGGGGCAGCGAGGGGGGTGTCAGTGATGCAGCCCTCGGGTCAATGCACTAATCCTCATGTGGCCCTCATGGTCATTTGAGTTTGAGACCCCTGGTATAGGACATCTAAACCTCTGCCATAAATCCTGTTTTTAAAGCTATTTTGAACAATGTATTAACTGAAATGCAAATGCATGAATGTTACAATATCCTGAAGTATTTTGAGTAGTAAGCCAGACACTGCCAAGTTCTGTCGCATAGCCCCAGATTGGTGAGAAGGAATCAAGAGACATCCCCATGATCACGTAGGAAGTTGGTGGCAGCGCTTGCAGTACAACCAGGTACTCTGACTGAGGCCAGTGCCGTACCCACCAAATCCAAATTACAGCAACAAAGCATATTTATTAGATTTTATTTAATCTTCAGGTGTTAAAATGTAAAATGCTATTCTGCTAGATAAAACAAGAGGACTTCAGCCTTCAGAGGATGTCAGTCAGACATCTTCATGAGTGCTAAATTTATAGAATATTGTGTGTGTTGTGGGTTTTGCCCATTAGACTGCTAGACTACAGTAAAACGGTTAGTGAACTCCTGCAAGATTTTTGTTAATTAAAAAAAAAATCTGTTAAAATCTGAATCATAAAAATGACTCATTCTCTACTAAGAGAAATACACAGTAAGACAGTGATACTCAGATTAAGGCTTGGGAGCTGCAAGTGACTCTGTAGTGCAGGAGGTGATATTAAAACACTGTGATTTAATTATTAACTAATCAGGATGCTTTTACTGTGTTATTAACCAATTGTAGTTGATAAAATAATAATACTCGGTCAGTCATTTTACTATGAGAATTTTTTATATATATTAAAAAAACCTAAATATTTTCCTTGTAATGCTATTTAAATATGAATAGATAGTACTATAGTAAATGAAACAATGAATTCACCCTACTGTGGCTCTTTTGGGTAACACTGATTGGTTCCTGAACCACTACTGAGAGTATCACTGCACTAGGACTTTAAATGTTAGTCTAAACTTTAGACACTTGGCTTCTAAATTTGAGCTTTCATTTCATTTTCAATCCTCTTTCAAAGAAAAAATGGTTACCTACCCTTCGTAACCATTGTTCTTCGAGGTGTGTTGCTCATGTCCATTCCATTCTAGGTGTGCCTGTGCCCACATGCACAATCGTCTGAGATTTTTGCACTAACAGTATCTGTAGAGCCAGCTGTGGCACTCCCTTGAGTGCTGCACTCATGTGTTGGTACATCAGGAGCTGCCAGCCCTACGCCCTCTCAGTTCCTTTTTGCCAGCAACTCCAACAGAGGGACAGGAGGGCAGGTAATAGAATGGACATGAGCAACACATCTCAAAGAACAACAGTTATGAAAGGTAGGTAAACATTTTTTTCTTCTTCTAATGGTTGCTCATGTTGCTTCCATTCTAGGTGACTCACAAGCAGTACCAATGGAGGTGGGCTGAGTTCACAGTCTTGCAACTTGCAGCACTGCTCTGACAAGGCCAGGGTCATCTCAAGTTTTCTGGGTAAGTGCATAATGAGACGCGAACATGTGGACAGACGACCAGATAGCAGCCCTACAGATCTCTTGGATTAGTACCTGTGCCAGGAAGGCCGCTGATGACGCTTGTGCCCTAATCGAGTGTGCCATCACAAATTGCTGCCGGAGGTACCTTCGCCAGCTCATAGCAGTTGTAGAGGATTCAGGCCGTGATCCAGGATGAAATCCTCAGCACAGACACTCGGCGACCTTTGATTCTGTCTGCCACTGAAATGAACAACTGGGGTTGATTTACGAAATGGCTTTGTTCTATCTATGTAGAAGGCCAGTGCCCTCTTGAAGTCCAGACTGTGTAGCGAGCGGTGCCGGGGGTGCACTGTATACCGAGGCTGAGGCACTAGCCAAGTCTTGGCAGGACAGCTAAGAAGCTGGACGAAGAACAGCCTCCAATGAGAAGAGCCCACAAACAAACATCCCGCTCTGAGTGCTGGGTTGAAAATTTTTACAAATACGACACTTGTCCTTCACCAAGCACTTCGCCAAGCATGGCAGGTGCTGTGGGGGTCACTTACAGGTACAGGCCTGCTACAGTCCACACAGGGCTTAAATTCAGGAGACCATGGCATGCCCCGCTAGGATTCTAACTCCTCAACTATGCTTACCAATTACTTAACATTAACTACTATAAACTACTATTTACAAGCCCCTATGGCTCACAGTCAGGAGAGACAAAACCACTAGCTCTTGCTATGCAAGGAAAGGCTCTCTGACTAACCACCACAGGTGGGCAGAAGGAACTGAGAGGACATACGGCCAGCGGTGCCTGATATACCGACACACGAGTGCAACACTCAAGGGAGTGCCACTGCTGACCCTATGGATAGTGCTAAGGCAAAAATCTCCAATGACCTACTGCACACACTTCGAATGGAATCAACATGAGCAAGCACTCAAAGAAGAAACAAGCTATTTCCTGGCAATGTCCCAAACTTTGCTTCCCTGCAGATACTCTAAAAGCCTTCGTTTTAAGATTTATTTGGCCGCTCATCTATCCTTATCCAGCTAACTCAACTTACATAGGTGACAAAGAGTCTTGGAGAACCTTAGTCACCTTACATAGGAAGTGACCAGCCTAATAAGAATTTTGCTCTATATAATAGGCAGCAAGAAATAAAGTAATAAGAGCTGATATCTTACCCTAGACATTGATCAAAAAGTCTGTTCTTGACAGGGGTACAGAGTCTGAATTCCCAAATGTCCCACAGATGTCTTTAATGGTAGCTCCATGCTCTGTGCTATCAGACTAGCTTATTTACATTTTTAGGTACAGGGCTAGAAATTTGGAGTAGATGAAAAAACCTGGCATTTTTAACTTGTATTGTCGTATTAACTAGACTCTTCAATCAGATCAGGGCCTCACTGTACTAGGTGATGTGCAGTTATACACAGAGAAGACTATTCCTGCCACAAAGAGCTTGCAATCTAATTGTTATTACCACTAGATCCAGACTTAGAGGCAAACAATGTGCAACTGTCTCTCAAAGCTCTGGCACTGCATCTCTGGACCTGCAATACCAGAATTCTAGGTATCTCTCTTGGGCAAAACACGAGGCTAAATGGTATGCTAAGCACATGCTAAATGGCAAACCAAAAGCCATGACTATGCTGTGATAATTAAGTTTTATATTTCCCACCGTAATACGGATTCCAAAGTGCTACATAAACTTTAAACTATTTAAAAATCCTGCCCAATATTTTACATACAAGTTATTAGGGCCTCTAAAGCTGTGGGATTTGGAGAGACACCCAAAAAGTATGGATATTTACTTGACCCTAAAAAACTCTGCCCCATAAACACCCACATTCCTATGTCTCCAGACAAACTTCTGTCCTTGAAAGGTGTTCCTTACTTTCAGTTTTCTTGAGTGAAGAAGGAAAGGGAGAGAAAACCAGTGGGCAGTTATCTCCTCTCAATGGCATCTTTTGGAGGAAGAGGGAAACTATGCAGACCATCCCTAGAATTTCAGGGGAGGATGACACATTCATAGCTGCTGGGTATCTTTAGTGGGCATGTCATGTTTGCTTGCTTCCTTCCATCACAGAGTAAGAATTTGGCTCCTCATTCTCCGAGCCACTCTTACGGTTGAAGGGAGAATGGAGCTTCCTCCACTTTTGTGTCCTTTATCTACTACCATCTCTGCAACCTGATCCAGGATTCTCTAGTGGGCATCTCTCAACATATGAAGAGAAATTCAGATTGTTCTTGGCCTTCTAATTTCCAGTGTGGGAGAGGATCTTGTGGGAAGGAAGATTCTCAAGTCTCGAAGTGGGAAGGACTTTGGGGTTTCCTCTCTCCCACGTTACTTGTGCATGCTTCCCTTCCCCTGAAATCCCTGTGTCGTAGTCAGCCCTGAAATACCTGAAATGTGTATGAAAGAGAGAGACCACCCTGAATCACTCACTAAAACATTAATGTGGAAGGTTGGAACTGTGGAGATAGGCATGGTTTTTTCCAGTTCTGGGGTCACTTTTTTTTCTGCTTCTATTCCACTGGGCAGCTGCACAGAAGAAGAGCAATCATACTTCTGACCCATTCAATACTACTGCAGCCCCAGTAATAAATTTTTTATTTTAAAATCAAGACACAAGCCCTGCACTCCAGAATATGCAGAAAACCTGGCCAAAACAGGCCAACTGGAACATGCATGATATAAAAAGGACTCTTTGGCTTGGTTTGCACTCTTAAATGGAATGTCTCACATATTAGTTTCAGAAAAATGCTCAGAAAGAAATTTTACTGCTTTACCTTTCTTCTTTCAATCTCTAAAACTGACAAGCTTCATAAGATTTATTGCCTTCTCTTTTTGGTTATAGATTACTTTTTTAATTTGAGTCATGAAAGTCAACTAAAGATGGGGGAGAAGACATTAATATGCATATTACATGCACAGAAAAAAGGCTGTTGAAAAGGTGGTGTGTAGTAAACATTTAAATTCAGTAGGTGGGAAAGAGAAACAATGGATCATTCATACTTTTTGCTGAGACTGAAATAATCACTGAATGTATTTGATACTTCTGTGTCTACTGATAACCCCTTGGTATGACATAACTAGACTAGTGACTACAAAGTACTGACTGCCATGAGAAAAGATGAAACACCTTTGTTTTGTTTGGCTATTCCTGAAAAACACCCCCACAAATTGCGCTACTCATGCAGCTGTATTTGCTCTTCTATCTGATTTCAACAAGTTTGAACTTCTAATGGGGACAATTTAATTATCATTCTAATGTAGAGGATTTTTATGATGCCACCACAATGCATAGGTGTCTAGATCACAAAAGCCAGCACCCTAAATGGCACCTTTGTTGCCAGTTACAGAAAAGAGCCCAAGCTTAGGATAGGCTTGGTGACTGAGCTATCTTCTTACCCCTAGAGATAATCCTTCTACGTCAAAACTGATGCAGAAATCAGCAGGGGAAGATTATACTGCTTTTCTATATGATGCTTCCATTCTGTAGAGTACTACGATTCAGTCTACAGTGCTGTCAATTACAGACATGGCCTGCTGCTACAGGAAGTGAGTGGCCTGCGTTCCAGGTGGAACTGGAGAACCTGCTAAAGTAGGACAGCCGCTGCACCATCCCATTATTAAGGAACAAATTCTAGTCTAGCAGAGTTGAACAAAACTTAACTGAATCACCAAGTCATGTATATGCACAGGCCTGAAGTTTTCTTAATGCTGTAATATTTGTCTTCCTCACTTCATTTCCTTCCATATCTCATCATATCCTAACTTTATTGTACTGTAAAGGACCTATCATGGAAAGTATTTGAATGCTGTAAAAATCGTAACCTAACTTTTATAGTTGATTTCAGCCATTATCTCATGAAAATAAGTTATGCAAAAATATTATATGTAAAAGAAATCTCATAGCATTTTGGCCCTATTGCAATTTTAATTTTCTACAATTTCAAGTCTGAGGGACCTATATTTGAGTGTTTGCAGGGGAAGAGCCATCTTAGGCTTACTGAGTTGGGGGTGGGAGAAAGCACAGGCACAGAACTCTCTTGGTTTATAAGAAATCTGTAGGATATAATATTTTGGGGAAGATCTCAGGGCAACAATATTAACTATTTTGTATTCATGTCTCTGAAGGGAAAGATGTCACGCGTTAAATTTTGCAGTTTGCTATCTCAACTAAAGAAGGTGATGACCACTAAGAACACAATTTTAAAAGTATAAAGATTAAGAAGGACAAGTCAATAAGTTCTTGAGATCTCTATATGTATTACAATTGAAGTTCAGCATGACAGGCACTTGTCACTTTAGCAAACTGAGTCTCCTAGTAATTTAGCTAGTTAGAATCTGAGTAATAACCTAATCTTACACAATAAAAGTAGCTAAACCTGAAGAAGGTTTCTTAATGCTTAGTCTCGGAAGGCTTTTTATGTTTTACGTGGATTACAATTATCACTTATGAATCAGCATTAATTTGTTCTAACATTTTCATACACCTTGAGAGAAAGTTTACAGATTTCATAACAGTGAAATCTTCCAAAATATGGAAGCTAGAAAATTTAAATTTCTCTAGAACAGCAATAAGGGAACTTGCTATGGACTACTCAATATGAGTTGTGATCAGAGATCAGGTTTAACATTGTACTGGAAGTAAATTTGTCCTTAGGTCAACTGTAAGCCTTAAGTCAAACAACTCCCGAAAAAACTACTGGATCAGATACCAAGCAGTAAACTTGCTGAGTTAGCAGGGATTCTGGTGAAGATACACTGTGCCAGTAGCAATGTGACATTTGACAAGATTTCAGCAATGCCAGTACAAGTAATATCAGCATATGAAGCTGTACCAGCATTGGAACACCAATTCTGTATTTATATCATCTGCCAAGATGATATTAATCTTAAAAATAGTGGTATATTATAATAATAAATAACAAGAACTAATTGAATCATCTTGAAAAAGCCCTATACAACATTCACAAATTGATTTTATGAATTAAAATACGCACACATCTCACTTCATCCACTGGCCAAATGTTGCTATCACTGAAGTAAAAGATACCAGTCATTTAACAGCATACAACAATTCTGCTACAGAAAAGCAAAAAAAAACTTTAAGGTTCATTTTGTGTAGAAAGAATGAAACCAGCCAATTGGAATTTGATTAAAGTCACAATCAGACCCCTTCCAATACTTGCAAAAGATCTGGAATCTGTAGTGACCTGAAGTGGTAAAGACCTCATCTGATAGATGGCACCTCCACCAGCACAATACACTATAAACTTAACATGGGCTTACGGGGAAAAGTGTCACCTTCTGCTTGACCAACATCAAATCCATAGATTCAAAGGCCAGTAGGGACTATTGTGATCATCTAGTCTGACCTTCTGTATAACACAGAACTTCTCCAAAATAATTCCTAGAGCATATTTGTTAGAAAAACATGCAATCTTGATTTAAAAATTATCAGTGATGGAGAATCTACCACAACCATTGGTGAACTGTTCCAACTGTTAATTAAAATTTAAAAAATATGCCTTATTTTTAGTCTGAATTTGTCTAGCTTCAATTTCTAGCCAGAGGATTGTGTAGTACCTTTATCTGCTAGATTGGGAAGCGATGGCCCGGTCCGCGCTGTTTCACACAGTTCCCATTGGTTGGCAACAGCAAACCGCAGCCACTGGGAGCTGCAAGTGGCTGTAGCTGTGGACGGTCAGGTAAACTAAGCGTTCTGCAGCCCGCCAGGGGCTTATCCTGAGCAAGCCACGGAACAAGTTTGAGAACCCCTGCTATAAGGCATCTTGCATCATCATTACTTTTACCTTTTGTTTTATTGAGGTTCTCACATCATACCACCATTTTAGCTGAGCAACCATGCAAATATCAATCAGGCCTCAACCTGCCCAATTAAAGAGATGTGATGAGATCATTGTCCAAAGTGGAATGGAAGAAGTTCAAAGGTACAGATCAAATTATAGACTCATTTGTACATGCCAGGATATATCCAGAATAAGACTCCAAGACAACCTTTGCCTCCTTTATGGAGTTTGATTAATGTTGCACAGAAGTCTGAGCAGCATACCCACTTGCTACTTGAACACAAAAAGTGAAGAAAATATTTTTATTTTTAGCCTACAGGAGCAGGAAAAAATAGTTCAGCCAAGAACATAATTGGTCTGGCTGACAATTACAATAAGCAAAGGTAAGCTGAACATGTAATTCACGAAAGCAATTAAGGGTGTGATTCCAGCTATTAAAACGAGGTGTGAATGTTCCATTAAAATATTTTAATTAGTATTAGCACCTCAGTACAAATGTATTAAATGCCAGTTCACTTGCCAAGGAAAACATTTTCTTAGTTAATCTGTTGTACCTGCCCTAATGGACTAACATTATTCAGCACAAGACATTTAAGGGCCACATCCTAAAGTCCATTGCAATGGAAATCTTTCCTAAATCGCCAGAACAGATCAAAGTGTTTAATAAATCAATCCATTGTTGCATCCCACTCATATGTAATATAAGCCCAAACACTTGGCAACAGCTCTATTCCAACTGCTAGATAGGCAAAACAATATGATACTATTTATATGGTCTAATGTTATTTATAAAATACAGTAAGAAAAAAATTGCAGTTTGTGGGGCATATTTTTCTACTATTAATGTGTAAAGAATAAGATGTGCTCTTTAATATTGTCTGTTGATTTCAGTGCTTCCCATCAAGTCCCAGGCACAGCTAGATGCCTCAAACCTGGAAGTTAGCAACATTTCTAATAAAGTAAAACTAGATGACATTCATTGTGAATAATTTCTCCAACAAATTTTGCCACTTGCCAAATACGTTATTCACAAATACATTTTTATTACTAAATTAGCTCTAACAACAAGCTGTTTAATGTAAGTCAAGATAAAAACTTAAAAGGCTCCTGCAGCCTAAAACAGTTCAGCATTTACTTTGGAAGTCAGTGTGTACAAAAGAACAAACATAACAAAAAACCTACTTTATGCTAGATTTTTTATTATACACAATATAGAATACTAATTGTATGTTACCATTCAATCAATCTCTTATGTTTTCATTTATTTTGTTTAACTGAATGGTTTTCAATTTTTCACAAATAAGTGAACAGGCATTATATTATCTAGGTAGAAGAGGTATTTATTCACCACACTTTAAATAGTCACATTACAGATCTATATTAATTCAGTCAACAGATTCACAGGGATAGAGTTAATTGAATTCACTATGGCAATAATGGAGTATAGAAAAGTCAACTTACTGTTGCATGTGATATGGTAAGAATTCCATTTTTGACAGTGCATTTTCTTCTCTGCCACACTTTCCTTAGCCTAAACAGTAACAGGACAATATATCAAGAACCAAAACTAATTACTGCTCTTTTTAGTTCATCTGTACAACAAATCTGGAGGACAAATAGAAGTTAAAGATAATAAACATGTTTGTTATTCTGCTTGCATTTTAAATAGATTAGCAAGCCAACACACTCTCCATCAAACCAACTGATTTTGGTAAAATTTTCAGAAGTACTTAATTCTCTTTTTCAGAACAGTCTTCAGCCCTTACGAGCTTACGTCCCACCGATTTTCAATTAAACTTAGGTGCCTAAGTACCTAAATCACTTTGAAAATTTGATCACTACTCTTTGCTTTACTACGTTAACTGCATTAGTTTCATAGATGTAAGCTTTTAAATAAAATGAACACCTACTTTCACTTTTCTGATGAGGTGAGCAGAATTCTTCATGTAAAATAATTAAAAAGTGACAACATCTAAAGCTAATTTAGCTTAATTGAAATTTTTCATTTATGTCTCCACTTTTCAAGACAAACCTAAAAACAATTTATACATTATATCTACCACAAAGTTAACAATTCATGTCCCTGATTTATCTCTGATTGAAAGGTCATAAATTAAATTCTCTTTGAAAAAGATGTCTGGCCATTAAAAGGCTTATCATTCTGGTCATTCATGTAGTCCCCATGCTTCTAAGCCTATAAAGCACTTTAAACTGATTAAAATAGAACTACAGTAGGATTCTAATCCATGTTTTTAGGATTTCTCTGAGTTAAATTCCCATTTCAATAGATTATGCTTTTATGAATTCTATTCTCCAACTCTTCCTCATATCTTATATGGGATGGGGAGCAGGAAAAACCTCCATTCCAGTACCAATTAAGGCTATGCCCTTTTGATGCTGTGCATTTAATATCTTTCAGAGACAGAAAACAATTATTTAAATTTGTTCCAGGAAGGTTCAAAGCAGAAAACTGGATCCCCTCCCATCAACACAGTTCTGTATAAAAGCTGTGTTTGCTGGCGATCTTCACTGTTACCTGAAGAAGAGATGCTGTTCAGCTTCTACATTTTTCACTATGGAGGCTTTTATTTTTATTCATACCTTAAATCATTCTACAGAAGAGGAAAACCAAGTAGACTGAACTTTTATCAGCACCAATATCTCATTCAAGAGCACTGGGACAGCATTACAGACTTTCCTACCTGCTTTTATCTATATTGCCCTCACTTGATCAGTATTGATACCCTGTTCCTGCTATGCTACTAGATTAAGAGGGAGTAAGTGTACTACAGAATGGACTGGTCTTTTAAGGACTTCACCTCTTTCATACCCAGGGTACCAACATATGTTATCTTTGGGAAGAAGGCTGGTATCTAGAGACAGAAAGCAATGGCAATAAAGAATTTGGATTCTGATTTCACATCAACATTTCGCATAACCACACAATGTTCTATTGTTCCAATGAACAGATTACACTAATATGTAATTCTGGCCTGTCTTCCCATTCCTCAACTTATCTTCACAGCTAATACAAAAGTTGTTAAAGAGGTGATATTGCAGTAATCTGTTTTGTATAATTTATGTATGTTAAAGAAGACAGGAATGTCTGAAAATTTTGGAGCATTAAAAAGAAAAAGAATTATTGGTTGACATCACACACACAGTGCTATGCATTTTTTGTCACCACAAAAACAAAATATATGAAGCTAACAAAAACCACCCAGATGGAACAAAGGTAACAAAATGAAGGCACACTGTTCTTTCATAATAATAAAATTTTAAAACCTTAGTGCTAGAATGTTTACTTTTCTGATGCCCTAGCACTAAAAATGACCCAAATTGTTAAACTATCTTCACACTGCAGATCTGATTACTTTTCAGATTTCAAACACTAAAGTTTGGATTTTTTTTCTAACTCATAAAGGTTTGGATAAAATATTACTCATGTCTGTAGAAAAATGCAATTATCTTCTTACAGCTGGTTTAATATCCTATGTGAAATGACTGGTGATATTAGAATAGTTAAGGATTCTAAAACTACTAAGCCTTTTTTTTAATTGCTTTATTTGTAGATATTAATGATACTTAGAAAATAACATATCCATGAAACCTGTATGTAACATTCTGCAAGAAATTCCAGTTGATAGTTTAATAAACATTTTTAGTAACTTAACTATACAAAGAGACACCTTCTTTAAGGTTTTGGCATAAGGAGAAAGAGTTACATTTTTAAAGTTACATATGCATCTCCTGATCTTTGAGTGCTTTATTTTTTCATCCTTAATGCTACATTCAAATTTCTTGAAGTAATAACTTTTTCTGTAAATAAAATATAAATATTACAAAGTAAAGCTCTGAACCTAGCTAACACTTGCTCATTTGAATATGCTTTTCATTAGTTGGCCAACTGAATCCCTTGCAACATCTCGAGTGAGTATAGGCTTGCAGGTTTGGCCCATGAACTACTATAATTCTCTCAATATTCTACCGATACAGAATTTATATTCTATTTTATAAATGCTGTGAGCCTGCAAATCAAGAATTTCAAATCAAACATTTATATATCAAAATGTTCAATTTTTAACCATTGTATTTTTATTTATAAAGGGTAACCTTTTCTGAAGTGCCTCGTTGACTTAAGAGCCTAAGTCTCATTTTAAAATTGAGCAGCTCTCAGAGAGAGCAGGGTCCTAAGGACCTAAGTCACTTTTGAAACACAAACTTAGGCTCTCAAGTTTCTAAAGTGCTTTGAAAACTATACTCAAATGGCCCAGAGGAGCATGGCTCAATAAGGGTTAAAATTGTGTATAGTATGAATTGAGAAGTATCTGAATCTAGTAGTTTATGTTCAAATGTAGAAATTCTGGATTTTCAAGAATACTAAATGATATCAAATGGGGTAAGTAAACAACATCTCTGGACATCCAAAGGGACAAGTAATAAAAATTTAACACTGAAGTTAATCAGTTTTACATATCTCCATGTCTCTATGTTATATGCCACATGGGGAGCTTATGAATTGATATATCAAACAATGACTTTATCTCTGAACAGTTTTCATAAATTCTAAGTTCTAACAATGTCTAAAGAGAAAATAAGCACTTCACAAATGAGACATGCAAGCATTCTAATCAGTAAATTAAGAGAATTATTTTAATCATGTATTTTTAAAAAATATACAAACTCAAAAAATTCAGTGCATACACTTTATAATGATGGTGATCATATCTATTATATACTCCAACAACATACCCATCACTCTTCTTTAAGAGATAACCCTTCTTCTCACTTCCATACTCCTTATTTCCCTGAAGCTGATGCATACTATATCCTCCTTGCCTGCTCTGGGAATCCTATAGAAGGGTTAAAGGCCATTAAAAAAAATTTTAATGTATGTAATAAGATCTCACAGTGATCGTAGTTTACTTCTTCCCTATCTTCCCCCACTTTACATAATAACAGATGTTTCAAACAAGGAATCCCAACTAAGTTGTTTAATAACTAGCTGGGGACTCTTACATTACCTGATCATGCATTTATTGTATATCCAAAACTCTGAATTTTGAGTATACAAAGAATGCAGGTATGTGTTCCAAGGTAATGAAGGAATTAAAAATGCGCATCATAAATTGCTAAAGTTTTACATGCACAATTATATATGAAACAACACTAGCAATCATCCTCAATTTTAATTAAGTTTAAAAATACACATAGTGTACATATTTTTTAATATATGGAATCTTCTCAAATAAGTTAAAAAAAAACTAATGAAAGAAACAAGTAGGGTGATAAAAATGTCATGAAATTCACTAGAAAAACAAAGGGCTTATTAAAACATTGACTTACTCTCCTAGCCTTCGATCAGGAAAGGCAAAAGCAACATAGGAAAGAAAAAGCAAAGAATTTAAAAAGATAATTAATTTTGGAAAATAATGTGCTCCTGAACATATATTCTGCAACTTCCACATTTAAAAAGACAATCAGAAGTCGTTCTTGCAACTGGCACTTATTAGTAGGAAGAAACAACATCATTCTTTGTTTAGACACTTATTAGTCTTTGCTCGCCACGTAACATTAGAGCATGGTAAAATACTGTACATGTTTATCTTTTAGTGGTTTGAAAATTAAAATATCTTTTAATATTGAACTGGAACATGGAAGGACAACAATAACGTTGTATGTAGTGTTGTTGTAGTCATGTTGGTCCCAGGATATTAGAGAGACAAGATGGATGAGGTAATAACTTTTATTGGACCAACTTCTGTTGGTGAGAGAGATAAGCTTTCTAGATACACAGAGCTCTTCCTCACATCAGTTTCAGAATTAAATACAAAGTTGATCAGATAGCACATCTTCTAAAGGATAGTTCAAGGTGAAGTGGCTCTTTAACACCCAGGACTGAAAGGGTGTGTGCTGCTGGTAGACTAGTTCTTGCCAAGGCTGCAGGCATCAGCTGAGCACTGACAAATTCACAGCTGGAAACCAGACTAGCTTACCTGTATGATAGTATTGTTCAACTTAGGTGTTAGACTTGTAAGGATGTATTCAGTGTTCTATAAAATGGTAGCAAGTTGCCGCATGCATTAATCTTACTTGTAATGTCTGTATCCTATGCTATAAGGTAATACATAAGTTTTGCTTTATAACTGTAAAAATGCCTGCTCTGAACTTGTGAACTCAGACAGGAGGAGTGTTTCCCCTGTCCATCAAGGAGGACTAACAAAAGTAGGCAACTGTGAAGCATCACAACACAAAGATTTGGCTAATGGCCCCCTCATATCCATAAAGGTGCTATGTGGAAAGAAGCTTGTCTCATCAACATGAATTCTGAAAGAAAAAAATAAAGATAGCTGACATGAAAATTCTTCAACTTTCTTCTCTTGGACTCAGAGGACTGAAGCTAGGAAACAAAAAGCAGATATCTCCAGGATCAACCTTGGTTAGCCCTAAAAGGCATCCAGTGCTGACAGATTACTATATCTCTGAAATCAGAAGGGTAGCTGTGTTAGTCTGGAATTGCAGAAGTGACAAAGAGTCCTGTGGCACCTTAAAGACTAACTAAAATTTTTAGAGCATAAGCTTTCATGGGTTAATACCCACTTCGTCGGATGCATGCAGTGGAAGTATCCAGGGGCAGGTATAAATAGGTAGGCAAGAACCAGGTGGGCGATAACAAGGTTAGTCCAATGAGGCTGAACCAGCTTGTTATCTCTAATCAGGGAGGGTGAGGTGTTTCTCTAGCAGCTGAACTGGAGGTGTGAATAGCGAGAGAAGAGAAGCTGCTTTTGTAGTTAGCTAGCCATTCAAAATCTCTATTCAGTCCCAAATTGACTGTGTCAAATTTGCAAATGAATTGCAGCTCTGTAGTCTCTCTTTGCAGTCTGGACTTGAAGTTTTTCTGCTGCAAAATGCTGACCTTTAAATCTTTTATGGTGTGTCCGGTGAGGTTGAAGTGCTCTCCTACAGGTTTTTGAATATTGCCATTCCTGATATCTGATTTGTGTCCATTTATCCTTTTTCGTAGGGACTGTCCAGTTTGGCCGATGTACATAGCAGAGGGATATTGCTGGCACATAATGGCGTATATTACATTGGTAGATGTGTAGGTGAATGAACCAGTGATGGTGTGGCTGATCTGGTTTGGTGCTGTGATGGTGTTGCTGGTGTAGATGTGGCAGGCAGGATTTTAGATAGCTTACAGTCCTCTCTCTTTTGTAGAGAGGTGAAGTGTGTAATATAGATCTCCTGTCTTATTTTAGTAAAGTCTGTTTGTGTGGAGGGTTGGTTGTTTATCAAGGTCTCCAGGTTGGAAAGCTCTTTTTTGATGTTTTCCTGTTTGCTGTACAGGATGCTGATCAGGTGGTTCCTCAGTTTCTTAGATAGTGTCTGGCATAATCTCTCACTGTAGTCTGTGCAGTATGTAGAAAGCAATGGATTTTTCACCTTCAGTCCATTTGGTATGATGTCCATCCGTTTGCATTTGGAGAGAAAGATGATATCTGTCTGTATTTGTGCAAGTTTCTTCATGAGGTTGATGGATTTCCACTCCAAGGTGACTCTTTGTCACTTCATTTCACCTTGAATGATCCTTTAGAATATGAACTAACTAGGCTGTCAATTAATCACAGTTAACTCACGTGATTAACTCGAAAAAATTAATCATGATTAATCACAGTTTTAATCGCACCATTAAACAATAGAATACCAATTGAAATTTATTAAATATTTGGGATGTTTTTCTACATTTTCATATATATTGTATTCTGTGTTGTAACTGAAATAAGTGTATTTTTATTACAAATATTTGTAATATAAAATTAACAAAAGATAGTATTTTTCAGTTCACCTCATACAAGTACTGTAGTGCAATCTCTATCATGAAAGTGTAACTTACAAATGTAGGGTGTTTTTTTTCTTACACAATTGCACTCAAAACTAAAACAATGTAAAACTTCAGAGCCTACAAGTCGATTCTTTTCTACTTCTTGTTCAGCCAATTGCTAAGACAAATAAGTCAGTTTACAGTTGCAGGAGATAATGCTGCCCTCTTCTTATTTACAGTGCCACTAGAAAGTGAGAACATGCATCTGCATGGCACTTTTGTAGCCGGCATTGCAAGGTATTTCCATGCCAGATATGCAAAATATTCATATGCCCCTTCATGCTTTGGCCACATTCCAGAGGATATGCTTCCATGCTGATGATGCTTATTAAAAAAATAATGTGTTAATTAAATTTGTGACTGAAATCCTTGGGGGAGAATTGTACGTCCAATGCTCTGTTACACCCACTTTCTGCCACATATTTCTTGTTATAACAGTCTTGGATGATGACCCAGCATATGTTGTTCATTTTAAGAACACTTTCACTGCAGATTTCACAAAACGCAAAGAAGGCACCGATGCAGAAACCACAAAACCCCAACCACCAAAAAAGAAAATCAACTTCTGATGGTGGCCTTTGATTCAGATGACGAAAATTAACATGCATCAGTCCGCACTGCTTTGGATTGTTATCGAGTAGAACTCATCATCAGCATGGACGCATGTCCCCTGGAATGGTGGTTGAAGCATGAAGGGACATATAAATATTCAGCACATCTGGCACATGAATATCTTGTGATGCCGGCTACAACAGTACCATGCAAATGCCTGTTCTCACTTTCAGGTGACATTGTAAACAAGAAGCAGGCAGCATTATCTCCTGCAACTGAAAACAAACTTGTTTGTCTGAGCAAGAAGTCGGACTGAATGGACTTGCAGACTATAAAATTTTACATGGTTTTATTTCTAAATGAAGGGCTTTTTTAACATAATTCGACATTTGTAAGTTCAACTTTCATGATAAAGAGACTGAACTACAATGCTTGTATTAGGTGAATTGAAAAATACTATTTCTTCGGGGGCGGGGTTGGGTACTTGAGCCATCCCAATGGATATCACTGAGGGAAAAAATCACCAATATCCATGCATGGAGCATGCACATACCTAGAGAGTGGAAGTGACATGAAATCACTCGAAGAAGAGCTAAACGGGAGCTAGTTTGTATTAAAAGTGTCATGGGAGCTTTAATTACAAACAGCTAAGGCCTCAATTTTACAATCTTAAAGTACTTTGGAAAGTAAATGGTAAGTTAATTTTTGATGCAATTTAAAATAGTTTAGAACCTTACAAATCTACAAGAGAAAATCTACTATCAGTTCATATGCCATAATATTCGGATTTATCTGTAAATACTAATGTAATTATTAATGTTAATATTAATATTCTGATTTATCTGTAAATTTCCTGATGTTAAATGCTACAATGCAGTAATGCAAGGGAAAAATGCCCTTAATCTCTAACAGCCTTGCCATCTGTTTCAGTAACAAACCCCAGTTTTAATTGTGTAAAGGTTCAAATACCCACAGATTGCTGAAGAATTGGTTGGTCAAAGCAGGGCCACGTATCTCCCGTGTCAATGTCATTTAACTCATGAGTGCTGAGTGCTATGTTTTTTTGGTATTAAAGGACTAAAAAGTTATGGTATATTTTAAAAGCTGTAACAATCTATTGAGTAAGGACTCAGTTTAACAAAGCACATGAGTATTTATGAGTACAGTGTAAGCTATTTTATTGGACATTTTCTTCATAGAGGCAGTAATGCAAATTCTAGTGCATTTTAGGCCTACAAAATAGATTGGGTAATAGAAGACTCTGCAACAGAGCAATGTCAAGAGACATTGTTGGTGAACTGAAATCTACAAATCTTTTTAATTCCATAGAACATCTCAGCTTCACTTAAATAGTAATTAACGATTGAGGAATGTGAAAAAAAATCCTTGTCTTACAAAAATTTTTTTAAATGACTTCAAAGCAGCAGTTGGGTGTCCATATCTATTGAAACAGAACTTCTTTCCCTGAAAACTATTCTTTCATTATAGTAAATGCCCTCTGAGTTCTCTGAATATTTGAGAATAATGACCTTCCTCGTTTTACTGTAAAAGTATCCTTTTCAAGCCAAAATTTAATTTTCAAACTGGGTTTATCTTTTATTTAAGGCTGAGGGCTTGACTCATGGTAACTGCAACTAGAATAACTAAATCAGTTCTAATTCACATTTTAGTTAGTTATTTTGTTGCATGTCCGTGTGTGGAAACATACTTTCGAATAAAAGAGCTATATTTAAATGGAACTTGTATTCATTTTTTGCCAACGTAAATTTCACTGAAATAAGGCAAATTTAGTCAGAAATAAGAGAGTGCACACAAAAACATGCAATGAAATTGCAAAAGGTGTGAATTTACAACTGATTGAGCTATTCTGGTTTGCAGCTAGTATGTAAACAAGACCTTAGAGAAACGTGGAGAACATATTGGGTGACCAGGAGTTCACCAATTGTGTGTATAGAATGCTCTCTCTAGCGAATTATACTTTCGATCCATTGTCTATGTTTCATAATCCTTTTGTTTACAAAAAACATGTATGAATTCTGGGTGTTAAACATGCAACATCCAGGGATTTTATTATAAGAAATGCATACAAAAGGGCAAGTTGCATTTTTAAGTAAACCTCTCAGAGTTTTGAAAACCATCTTGAAGATGATGATCCCTACCACGCTATAAATTCAGAAAGGTAGGCCATATTTATTTTTTAATTCTCAGTAGGATTACTAATGCTAAGAAATTATGAAAACACACTGAGCTATTTCAGATTAACTGACAAACAACTTTAAAATTGGCATACTAAGACACATTATATATATTTCAGGAATGAATTACTATACTCTGTTAACATGTTGGGATTCTGATGTCAAATGCTTCTATATCTCTTTTTTATTAGGGATAGATCTTAAAATAAAACAAGAATCAACATTTCTGTTTCTAGATTTCTTGATAAAATTATTTTAAAATTTATGAACATTTTCCATTAATCCATTTCTGTTAATGAAGCCAATAATTATAAAATAACACTTAAAATGTATTCAGTATGAAGATATGGGAAAGAATGACGGCCTTTTAATAATTTACAAAAAAGTCATATTGCAATCTACAGACATTAGCTAAAGAATTCCAGTGTGCTACACTGAAATTACATTATATATATATATATATATACACACACACACACACACACACTTAAAAACATAAAGCATATCAAAAATGGTCATTTGTTCTGGTTACCAATGTCCGCTATCTAACTTTAGCAATACTGCCCGATTATAGAATCCCCACCATGGCATTAATCTTCATAAGTATCTTATCAGAGAATGAAGAGTGCTCATGATTTACAAGAATCAGAGGGGTAGCCGTGTTAGTCTGGAATTGCAGAAGTGACAAAGAGTCCTGTGGCACCTTAAAGACTAGTACTTTAGTTAGTCTTTAGGGTGCCACAGGACTCTCTGTCACTTCATGATTTACAACATATTTGATTACAAAATCATGTGCACAATCCACTGATCACCATTTTTAGTACCCTATGTTTAAGGAAAAAAGATGATTTTATAGAGTTTTGCATTTTTTAAACTACTAAAATGAATCATGTTCTTCTCTCTTTTAGAGAGAATATGATCAGCACTTCTGTACTTGGTTTTCCTCAGGTTATTTGAATTTTATACATCTGTATAACGACTGATGTTTAGATTTAAACTGAGCAGCCAATGAGGTACAACACTAGTTGCCAGCAAGGCTCTGTATTACACTGGCTACCAGCATGGTACATAACTGGTTACTCTAGAGATGGTGAGCTTTAAAAACACTATAGTAGAGTGCACTATAAGGGCTATACTATAACTATATTAAGTAACTGAAATAATTGATAATTAAGAAGACAGAAAACTTCAGATTCCTAATGTTATTTTCACTATGTGTATAAATTACATATTTCACATTCTTAATATAGTTAGATGGGGGATGGATATTTGTTTTTTTGGTCCATAATGACATTAATTTTAAAATTTACTAAGCAGACCCTCTCCTCAAACTGTAATTAGAACCCATTCTCTGCAACTAAGCATACAAAACATGACATTAAGAAATCATAGAAGGAAGGTATATTTATTTACATGGGGTTTAAGAACATGGTTGGGTCAGGTGACCCTGTTAGGAGTAGTTGGTCATACAGACCAAACTTCAATATACAGTGGAACCCCGCAATATCGCACCCCGCATTTATCGCGATCAATATTTTTGGACCCCCGATTGTTGTGTATTGCTGGGTTCCACTGTATATTATGTCCTGCTGCTATAATTGTTAGGTAAAAATCAGCTTGTCCTACTCACCGTTCCAACACCTGGGTAGTGCGGAGTTGGGCTATAGCTCGAAACTGTCAGAGACCATGTAAGAAACACACTGAGGCCAAGAAACTTTGATCAAAGGGCACACACCCGCCTCAGGCTAGTAGCTTCGGAGGCATGTGGCAGCTTTATTAGACCAACACATCAGTATTTATAGGTTTAAGACAGACAAAGGAAAGACACTGGGTATCTCTCCTGTATCATCTCAGGCTGACCTTGCGCAAACTGCTTTCTACGGTTACTCAGTCAAGCAGAGAAAAATCAGGAGAGGGAACAAAGCAAAAATATTTGAACAAGATAAGGAAGTTAAGCAAGGCCAGGAGGAATTTATTGCAGGGGGCCCCTTTTACTGAACATAATCAAGATGTGAAATGAGGAGGATTTGTACCAGCCTTCACAGTAAACATTTTCTTTTGAAAAAATAAAGTTTTTATTTTAAAAACAGATTTATATTCTTTCCCATCTTAAGTCTTACAGCTATCAGAAAATAAAATGGCAACAGCATGGGAAGAATACGCAAAGGGAGATCTCATTTTGATCTTGAAATATTTTGTTACTTAGCATCATAGTATTGCATGAAAGTAGTAGCATGATTTCTTGTTGTTCCTTTTGGGGAGCAGAAGGGGAGGGAAGGGTCTCTTCTCACATATGAAATCTGACAAATATCCAAAACCTTGCTCTATATTGATACATAGTTGGATATTCTGAATGTTACTTTTGTTGAATACTGTTCAGGAAACAAACATATTGTTCTACACAAAGAAATGATGTCTGTATAAGCCAGTTTTCAACTCAGACTTCATACAATTTACATTCTGCCTGAGAGTAAGACACATGTAAAATTACCTACCTCTTTCTGATCAAGCTGTAAAGAGGATTTTATCAAGTCTCGGAGGGCAGTAAGCTGTTTCTTTTCCTCATCTTGTGTCTGCTTTATCTGTAGAAGGAAAAATTACTGCTATTATTTCCTTTTCTAAGAGCAACTTTTACCTTCAAAGTTTGAATTCACCAAATTCAGCACTGTGATGGGGAGTATTTGGCCTTTGTGGCCCACGCTGGAGGCCCCGCTGTTCTGCTACACTTGCCCCAGGAAGCAGTGAGATAGGAGAAAAAGTGGAGCAAAGATGGGTCCTCCAGACCTTTCTAGTGAAACCTCACTGAACCAGCTATGCTGGAAGCTATAGAAACCTGGTCCTGCAAGCCAAGCCAATCAGAGCCCTGCAGGCTCAGATAACAGGAGTGGCAGAGCCTTAGCAGATCAGTTCCTGGCTGAAACTAGAGGAATGAGGAAGGGTGCTCCTCTATGGCTTGGAGATAGAGAAGAACCTGAGACGCTGGACCTGAATTAGGGCTGGAGATGAAACAGGGCTGGTAGGAAGAAGACCAGAGAAATAGCAACGGATTAGAGTAAGCAGTAAGTGTTTAGGATTTCTGGGTTGGAACTCAAAATAGTGGTGGGCCTGGGTTCCCCTACCAGCCACAGCTAAAGTATAAACCCCAATAGGAGGACAGGCTTTATTTGGGGGCCTAAACAAACAGCTCAATTTAAAATGCCCAGAGCCAGGGCTGAAGACCGTAGTGAGGGTAAACAGATTGTTTAGTTATTGGACTCTAATAACCCGGAAAGGGTTCATTCAGACTTCGTGACCTGGTCGGAAAGCAAAGCCACCAAAGGAATACCCAATAACATTGGCCAGTAGCCTGCAGAGAGCAACAGAGATAAGCAAAGGTCTGTGATAACAAACCCTGCCATTCAGAGCCATTACAGTCACCCATGAAAATTAATTAAACATGCAGTAGTCTGCTCCTTAAGAATTTTTCCTCTATACACATATACCTCAAAAGCAAAGCAAAGTGAATGTATACTGAGAAATAGCCTCTTCAGACTCCGCAGATGGATAGCATGTACTTCCTTGTCATATGTTAATGGTTCATTGCAGTTAACACAACCAAATTAGTCTCCAAAGTCTTAAAATTTCAAATAAGCTTGACAGCTGCTTAACTAGATTGGAAATGGAAATAGTTTCATTCAACCACATACAGTCTGGGAGCATGTGTAATTCTGTGGGCAAAGGTAAGGGTGATGTCATCTGATTTGTAAACGTCTACAGAATCTCAGTTTCAATAGTGTCAACTTCTGCGGCATGACACCAGGGAATCACAGCAGGGAATCACTGCCACCCTGGTTCTCTGGTTGAGGTCTGCCAGTTGGCCGAAATTTTGATAATACAGTGTTGTTGGAAATGAGTTGAGCTGGACATCATTCAAAAGCCCTTTCTCCCACAAAAAAAAAAATGGTACCAAATATGACAAATCCTAGAACAATTATGTAAATATAAATTTAAGAAAATATTTTAAAATATATCTTTTTTAATTATACTTTAACAAAGGCATGTTAATTTGTGGCCTTTGACAGTACGGTGTTATCAGTTAATGTCCAGAACATACCTGCTAATTTTTTTTAAGGTTACAGATTACTCTAAATGGAAGGAGAGCTTCAAGTTGATTTGCCATCATCAACAAAACAAGAAGTGGTTCCGTGGCACTGATTATCAGCTTTATTTATTATGCCAAAAGAGTTGTAATGAGGCACTGGTTAAGACGTCAGCATCCAGCCAGAAAATACTGGAATTCATCTGCAAATGGTATGCATGTAGTTACATAATGTATATTACACAACATAATTAATTACAATCCCAAAGTAATTTATTACAAAATCCTTATTTTTACTTTGGTCTTTATCCTTTTAGGCATTAATGGGGAGACAGTACTGACTAATAGCTGATTCTTTGGAGAGTATAACTGTGCAGGACCTGGTTACACACCATGCTTGGTGGCACTTTAAATGCTATAAAAAGTACACCCATAACCTGAATTTAACAAGGCTGGAGAGGAAGTACATTGAGCATCAGGAAAAAGTTGAAGATGCTGGGATATGTGCCAGCTATAGGCAAGACTCACCTTATACTAGTTTCCATGATACATATTTTGAGAACACCTGCTTCTTCTCTGGTAAGTTGGATGCCCAATGGCATCCATTAAGTATAGTTTCAACATGTAAGACAAGTGAGAAACTATATGAAGTAGTCACCCTTAGTGAGCACATTCCCTGGCAAATAAAGCTAAGTGGCTGCATTGATTCAAAAGACATCCACACATACAACACTGCCTATCATATTGACTATGCCAGAACATATGTAATGTGTTGCATCAAAAGCAACAGAAACAAATACCAGTTTTACCACTGCAAACTGTACAACTCAACTGGAGTTCACTAATTGCTTTGCAGAGGCTCTAACGAATGCGAAAGTGGTGGTGATGGCTGATTCAGAAGCTAAATAAAGAGAAATATGTGCTTTGAACGGGATTGAAGAGGAACAAATGTTTAGCAGAAAGGCTCTTAGAGCACTTATTGAAGATGAACTGTGGGCTATGAACATTGTTTTTTGCAATTCTATCCACAGGAATGAATGTCAGCACATATCCGTAAAAGCTGCAAAAGAAGTGGCACTATCAAAAACAGAAAAAAAGAGCTGATTTCAACAGTAATATGAACTATCTGTTTGCAGCTGCTAAATTTTTACAAAAAGGTATTTTGTCCTGCATGCAGTATGTTGGAGTTTCAGGGACCCATAGACAATGCCAAACCTGAATAAGAGATATAGAAAAGTCTGACCCTGACATATGAGAGAAATTTTGAAAAGGAAATTCAGTTGTTAGAAGATTGTCTGTTGACCACTCACTTCTGTCCTCAAGGGTCACATGATGCCCTAAAACAAGAAACCAGAGCTATGAAAGTCATTGGTGGGTTGGTGGGCATAACAGTATCCAAACGCTTTTTCCTGTTTTTCTGACAATCCTGGAACTCCATCAAATTTCAAATGAAACATTAAGCATGGCTGAGATGACTCCTCAAAATTAACCAATCATGATCTAGACTCATCAGATGCTGTTAAATGTCAAGAAGGGTCAATTTTAAAGCTACAGAATGATCTTACTCTCACTGAAAACTGATTTGCATATGACAGATCAGAACTCATTAATATCAAGTCTTCAGTAATAAGATTACTGAAGATGTCAGTCAAATGAATACTCTGGGTCATGACTTGTATGAAGTCTTCAAAACCCAAAGAATTATCCAAGGTTTCATCAGTCCATTGGCTCCAATCAAGAAGAATAGACTAAATCTATGCTTACTTGCAAAGAAGAAAATCAGAGTGAAGCTGTCAGGGCCTATTGAGTTAACCACAGACAGGTAATTGTTTATTCATCTCCTTGTTAAAAGAACAGGAGTACCTGTGGCACCTTAGAGACTAACAAATTTATTTAAGCATAAGCTTTCGTAGGCTACAGGCCACTTCATCAGATGCATAGAATGGAACATATAGTAGGAAGATATATACATACAGAGAACATGAAAAGGAAGAAATTGTCATACCAACTCTAAGAGGCTATTTAATTAAGATGAGCTATTATCAGCAGGAGAAAAAAAAACTTTTGTAGTGATAATCAAGATGGCCCGTATCAGACAATTGACAAGAAGGTGTGAGGACACTTAAAATGGGGAAATAGATTCAATTTGTGTCCAGATCTCAGTGTAATATTGATCTATATGAGACTTTGGGAAAGTATGAGTTCTCCGTGGTACCATGACTGATGACAGAATGCAAAGGAACAATGCATACATGCCAGGTGAAAAGCAAACTAATATTCAACTTGCATGGTCTTTCTAACCCAACACCTATTGACAACATGACTGGTACCTTATGCCAGCAAAGATATCAATCAGCCTAGCAATGGTAGATGGTATAGCTGAGGTACAAGTTCTCCACAAACCAGAAACTGTTAACAACTTGCTGAGATTTGGCTGAACCCTTCATTCTCAGGCCACAGAGAAAATCCTGGACCAATGATGGAGTCCACCTTGTATGCACATATGCAAAGGAATCAATTACAAACATTACCAGAAGAAGAGATTCCATGGTACTGCACGTGTCCAATTCAAAATCATTAACTCCACAAACATCTCCAACAACACAATGAAGAAGCAACTATCTCTTACTCACATGAAGGACAAGTTGACCACATACCTTGCAGGAAAACGCTCCAACATATGAAGAATTACTTACAGAATTTAGTCGTCTCATAGCATAACAAAGCTGGTGCCTCACACTGTTTAGTGGAATTTAGTACAATTTTAGTTCAATGAGGATGATGACACAATTATTATCTTGCATGCCATCAATGCCACAGAGAGGTACTACTAAACTCCAGATTTTTGCACAATACACAGATTTTCTAGTGCTCTCTGTGAAAAGGTACCCAATATTTCCACAAGATTCTGTTTTTGTGCATGCTGCTGGGAAACAGAATCATAGTATATCCCTCCAAAAAGTGTTCCTATCAATTGGAACATTAAAAGCTAGCACGCTACCAGCATTCATATGCTGAGTTTGCCATTTCAAGACCAAGATTATGATACGTGCAGAGCTACTCTAGTGGATACTGCCTAAGAAGCAGAAAGAGACAAGTTGCCACTGAAAAAAGGTACATTTATACCCACTACCTAAAGTGCAAACTATCAAGTAATGAAATGGTTTTGGGATGATCGAGCGCATCCAAAACTATGTTCCCCTCTTGGGTAAGGATGGGTCTTGGAGGAGGGATTGATCATATCTGTTAAGTGTGAAATACCATGCATTCTTGAATCAATCCTTCAGCTAATCAAATGCTTGTATGCAATGACCAGATGCTCAGTACCCTGCAAATGTTTGGCAAATGCTCAGTAGCCTGCCTGGAATAGAGATGTGTAAGTATGGCATGTACAAAGATTGATGTGACCACACAGCTAACAGTGAGGCCCTAGACAAGGACAATACTCATGAATAAATACATGTTTTCAGTTCAACATGTCCAGGCTAGCTTCCCTAATATTACCAAAGATCAATGTCTTTTTTTATGTAAGCAATAGATTTCTGAGTTGAAGTATTATGAAAATATGTTGGGTTTTAAACATTTTCTCAAATACATATATACCTGTGTATGTCATGTTTGGCATCACTGTGTTTGTGGAAGAAAGGGCTTTTGAATGATACCTAACTTGACCCATTTCCAATGAGACTTATCAAATTTCATCCACTGGAGGATCTAGGAGCAGAAGTAAACCCACCACCCATTAAGCCACAGAAGGTGACACCACTGAAATTATGATTCTGTAGGTTTTTACGAATCAAAATGACATCTTCCCTTACCTTTGTATCATTAGCTTGCTCCCAGAATAAAATTTTAATACAGACTAATAAATTACAAAAGCAGATTGATTACCCTGGCTATGTCTACAGAACAAACAAACCAATAAACCAAGCAGCGGCAGTGACTCAGAGTGTCAGCCAACTGACTAGGCTTGGGCTCATGCTACAGAGGTAACAATAGTAGTGTAAACATTCCTGGAGCTCAAACTCGGAGATCCTCCTCCCTTGCTGGGCTTCAGAGCCCATACTCCCGCCCTAGTAGGAATATCTACACTGCTATTTTTAGTCCCATAGTGAGAGCCCATGAGCCGAAGTCAATTGCCCATGGCTCGCAGACATATTGCCATGGGGTTTTTTATGCCACGTACAAGTAACTTATGACTTCAGATTGTGAAATATAAAATTGCATTAGTGACTCTGAGCTCTAATTCTGTATCACTTTTTGCCTCCCAATCAGCAATCATCATTTGCAATATTAGTATTTGAGAGATTACAGAACAGCACAATTCACTCATCAAAAGCTGAGTTATACACAATTCCAAATTAAGTCTGTATTGTCAAGCAGTCCATTATGAAAACCAGAATCAGATAAAATTTGTGCTATATTAGTGAATATCTGATGCAAGAATACCCATCCAGTATTATGCACATGGTACAATACTCAAAGCCTCTATTTGCAACTGAATAGAAAACTTCTTCCTCTCAAAGTAAATCATGGTATAACTTACAGAATGCAAAGGTTTTGGGAAACAGTTAATACCATCTAGCAACTATGATAATTTGTCCCAGCATTTTAGTTACAGTTGAGGCTTGAAGGAATACTTTTTTATATTTACAGTGTAAATGTGAAGTTAGATTACTTTTAGCTATTTAGTTATTTCAGTTTACTGATAGCACTTAGACTGAATTCAGATGAACAAGCAAAAACATTTTCCTATTTTCAGACATTACACTACCTCAAATTACTTACATTATATAAATCAGCAGCCAACTTTTCAATATACTGTTTCAATTTATCAGCAGTTTTCAAGCCATCTTGGAAGAAACTACAATTGAAAATACATGTGATTTATCAGCAATACATGAACTTTCTATATAAAAAATAATTGAACTTTACACTGAAAATTATACACAATGTACATCCATTCCTCTCTCACACAAACAAAAAATATTCCTATTTCATAAATTACTTTACATTATCAGTTGTCTGAAACCATCTAATGGACTATAGTTTCCACATAGCTCTAATTTTAAAGCACCTTAAATATCTGAATGTTATATTTTAATTCTTCACAAATATCCCTTGCTATATGAATATACAGTACACCCAAATATATGTAATTTTACAATTGAGTTAATCTTGAAACTGCTTTTGCATATAATTTTGATTTGATTTTAGCATTTCAGACTTTAGAGTATACAGTGAGGTCATATAAAAAGCAAGTTCATACAGTATATACACAGCAAAAGCCTACACGTATGAGTCTCAAAAAACTCTGCAAACCATACACACTTTCACCCAAACTGCATTGCTGGATTCATCAACTGACAGTTAGACATAGGACATACAAACCACTGCAGATAGTTGACATATTCAAATTGTGTTTAAGTATTTATTTTAAATAGAAAGCTCTGGGAAACGGTCCCTGATCTATGCACCAGAGAGACAAGCTCTTAATCACTGTATTTCTCTCAAGATTTCAATGGCACACTCTCCCTACCACTTCTGTCAGCAGAAGAGATTTAACACTGACTTCTACCCCAAGATACCAACATCAATAGAGATAAATTTCATTGTTCTATTTTATCACCACTAGTAAACATTTTTCTCTTTAGCAATTCGTATAATCTCTCTCTCTCTCATCATAGCTGCACATGAGATCTCTTTCATTTTGTGCATCATTTCAAGACAAAAGCGTCTTAAAGTCTAGTTTTGGTAAATCTGCCTCTGTGCTCCCATCTGTAAAAACTGATATAATTTACTACTTATCTATCCATCTCACATGGATTCTGAGAGGATTACTTGTTTGTAAAATGATTTTAAAGATTAAAACTGCTGTGTAAATATTAATTATTATTATGTAGAAGTAAGCAAGTTGTCTGTTCATTACATTCCAGCTCCATCTGCTTTGAGAGTTAAAATCTGCTTCCTACACAGCACTAGAAGGCTATGCTGCCTTTTCAGTAGACCTACCTCTCTGGTTCCTTCTTTTCTTTTTGAAGGAAGCATATCTTTACTCACCTGTGGAATCTCTATTTAGGTTGGTAACATTGTAGTCACCATCCTTCCACTTGGAGGCGTACTAGATAGCAGTATTTGGACCAGCCAAAGCTATTCCCTAATTAATTGACGGATCACTATTGAACAATACAAAAAACACACCCCTCTACCCTCTCACTCTCACAGTGAGAAACTCGGAACAGAAATAAAAGATATAAATTTGATATGGCCTTACAAACACTATCTTAAAGCTTTTTTACTAGTAAGAATTATGGATACACATAAGAGCTAGCATGTATTCTACTGCAGTTTAGTCACTTTACCCTAGTAATATTAAATAGAATACTTGACAGTTATGCTGAAAATTTCTGATGTCAATAAAACAAAAACAAAAAGACAACAAAGTAGTAAAATCTGTGAGAAGGGCCACTGCTGAAGTATTTCAACATTCTTTTTGAAAAACTGAATATTCACTGTAAAAATGTGCCTCATTTCTAAAATAGTTACATTGAATAATTCAGTAATTCATTGTTTAAAATCAAATATAAAAACATATTTTGTACTTGTACAGGTTCCATTTTAAGATAATCTGGTGGCAGTTTCAGCTGTATTCAAAAGTTATTTTACTGTTGGTACAATTCAAGCGAATTCACGAAGAACTAAAGCAACAACATTAAGAACCACTACAACCCAAACTATGTTTAAATGGCTAAGTTTTCACAACAATGCTTCAAGCAGTTCAGGGACCAAAAAATAATAGTGGGTTACACCTTAGTTTACTAAAAATAATGGAGAATACAACAAATTAAAGGTAAAACAACAAGGAAAGCTGTTGCTCTAGATTCCTTGTATATTCTGGGTTCTTAAGCATATTACTTTGCCCCCATTAAGGACTAGTTAAAAATCTATTTTTAAAGAATTGATTTCTATTGATGTTTTAAAATTAAATCCAATGGAACACGGATTTGGCTCTCAACTCAAGAGACAGCACTAATCATTAAGTATTCAGAATTGCCCAATTTAACAGTCTGTTTGGAATAAGCATTACCTAGACTTGAGTCAAAGTTAGGCAATGTTCACATTTCTATTTTCAGATTTACTCTGCAGAAAAGTCTCAAATGCTTCAGTGACCCACCATCAAAAGACAGATACAGTAGACTCTCGATTATCCAGGATGATAGGGAAAAAATTAATCCTGGTTAATAAAATCCTGGATAATCACCCTCCATAGGAAATATGGGGAGGGGGAGTTGCTTCACCAGCCACCCTGCGCCGGGGGGAGAGGGGTTGGTTCACTGGCTGCCCTGTGCCCTGGTGGGGGTTTTTTTTGTGTGCTTGGGGCAGCAACAAAGCCAGAGCCGGCCCTGCGAGATACTCGTATATTTTTTTTTGACATCCTGGTTAATCCACTTTCTGGTTAACCCAATCCTGGATAATCGAGAGTCTACTGTACCATCAAGACAATGTAGCAAAAGGCAGTAGAAAAACATATTTGTTTAACTGAAATATTGGATTTAACAATCCAAAGCGTTATACTTACTTGCACTGTGCATGATAATACTTAATAAGATTCTGTAGAAGGTCCACACCCTTTTTTGTCTTGATTTCATTAACCTTAATAAGATACTGCAGAAATAAAAACAGAATTTGCTGATGATATTTATATGTTGGATCTTCAGCTATGTTCAAACAGGAGACCTTCTGTCTCCAGTCTGTAAAGCTAATTCAATAATGATCTCTGTAGTTATCTTGTTGCTCATTTACAGAACATTGAATGAACATAATGATTAAAACGTGAATATGCAAAATAAATTCGTATGTTTTTAGAACTCCCATATGAACTAATTTTAACAATATCTAATACAAGTTTGCCATAAATGCAGAATTTTTTTTCTCAAACTATAGGAAGACATGCCTTTGCATGATATCACAATTATTAGTGCATTCCTTCCAAATAACAACCTTATCAACTTCTAATTATATATAATCTGAGGATAAATCAAAGACAACTATTTTAAAAGTTACTAGTAAATACTTCAGAAGCTATCATCTTAACTTAATATTGATTGAACTAACATGTCAGTTTAACAGGCATCACCAGATTCTCAACCAAATATTTCCTAATTTTAGGAACAATATATCAGGAAAGACATCCTAAAAAGCGGTGCTTTGCACCTAAGGACCAAGAAAACTTTTTTTTGCTTATTATGCTTTCTTTAGCCCAAGATCCTTACTCTAACAATCTAAACAGAGGACTGAAACTCAAAATGAGATTACGGCGAAGCTATGTCTTGCATCCAGAACAAGAATCTTTAAAATAGTTCAGTCACTTGACAACCAAATGCATTCCACCACCAAGAGAATTTCATCACCATTCTTTAATACGATCCACAGGACACTTCTATTCAAGTATGTCACATAATTAAATGTTGAAAGTTGTTTCTTACTTCGCACATCTGGAGCTGAAATAGTCGCCTTTCCTTCTCCATTTCTTCTGCTATCTCAGCTCCTGTTATCTCTGTTCGTATCATCCCATGTTGTTTTGCATGTTCTCTTTTTTCTTTTTCAATTTTTGTGCTGCAATTATAATTAAAATAGATTTCAGAAAAAACTTATTTCATGGCCATCTGATCTAGTAATTTTACTAAAACACACATTGTATAACATCATAATGGAAAAATAGCCACTCTGTAAATACACGTTCTCCCATATTTTTAAGATCTGCATATTTTAACAAGGTCCCTCAATAATATCTTGGGATTTGAGAGAACTGACTTGCTGAGATCACTATTAACTGAGCCCTCAAGTAACTGAGTGAGAAACCAGAAGACTGAGGTGTAATAGATACTCCAAAATATCTTGAATGCAGGCCAGCATCAGCTGAATTCTCCACTCCCAATAAGCTGCCATAATAGAAGGCTTCCTACTGTTAAGCAACATCTGTCAAACAGCTTCTAAACATTGTTGTTCCCTCCTCATCAAGTCATATAACATCCACACCATGAAATACAGAGTGCTAAGTGCAAAACTTGGCCTTAGTGCTGAGTCAATAGGTCGGGATGAAGAGGAAGTAATATGGGATTCTGAACCAACAGACTGAGAAGGTTAGACAACCAACACTGCTTCAGCCAAGCTGGAGCAAGGAGAATCATTTTGGCATGATCTAACTTCGTCTTTTAGAATGACCTTTGTGGTGACTGGGATTGGGGATGGAGGAAGCATACATCAGAGCTAATCCCTAATTGAAGTGGAAGGGGTTTGCTTGGGAGCTTGGGATGAGACCTACTTGAGAACAAAATTGATGACACTTCTTGTTGCCTCTTGTTACACAAAGAGCAACAGTCAGAATGCCCCATTCTGTAAAAATGGACCTCAGCGCACACTGGCTTCAGAGACCATTTATGATCCTAGGAGAAATTCCTACTGCAATACATCTGCCTGTTGGGTATGGCCCAACACCTAAAGAGATATGTTACCTCAGTTTTCAGTAAGGGTAATAAGGAATCTAGGGGCAGTGGCTAATGGGAATGAGAAGAAGGAAGTGGCAATTACAACATCCAGTGGAAGCCACACTCTAACACCTTACTGGAATCAAATGAAGGTGCCCAGATAATCTGTATCCAAGAATATTGAAAGGAATTGGCACATGAAATTACAAGCCCAACAACAAGGACTTTTAATGAATCTGTAAACTCAGAGGGCATACCCCATAACTGGAGAATTGCAAATATAGTGCGTATATTTAAGAAAGGAAAACATAATGGTCTGGGAAACTACTGGCCCATTGATTTGACCTCCACTGTACCCAAGGTCCTAGAACAAATTTTGAAAGAGCGAGAGATTAAAGATACAGAGGTAAGCAATAATTGGGATAAAATTCAACATGGTTTTAACAAAAGGTAGATCATTCCAGACCAACCTGATCTTATATTATTATGAGAATCAAAAGGTGGGTAAGGAATTGGTTAGAGGTGAGACTACAATGAGCCATATCGAAATATCAGGCTGGACGGAGATTATTAATGGAGTTCCTCAGAGGTCCATCTTGGGGCCTGTGACAGAATCCCCAGGGCACAACCTGGAACTAGGGTACCACAATGTCCCCTTAACTCTCCAGCCTGGGCTCTCTCCTGAAGTACTTTGCTAGTTATAAGCTGAAAACTTCTCCATGCGCTGTTATCACTCAGCACAACATGTGGAGCCCCACACCCAACTAGATTGCATGAAAGCTCCCAGAGCCACTCACGAATCACACAGAGAAAGGCACCAGCAAATCTCTCAAGCCTCCAGCCTTGTGCCCTAGACTGTACTGTCTTCCCTTGGTCAGAAGCCCGACCAGTGTAAATGTATTACCCAGTCTGCCCTTCCCTTGATGTGGAGAGGACACATGCTAGCCTTTCTGAGCTAAAATTTCCCAAGCACTTAAATCAAGACACACTGTTTTTGGTAAAATATAAAATGAGATTTATTAACTACAGAAAATAGATTTTAAGTGATTATAAGTAGTAGGCACAAAAGGTCAGAGACAGTTACCAAAGAAAATAAAAGGAAAGCCCGGGGTCTAAATCTTAAACCTTATTAGACTAGGCAGTATTTGGATCCAGTCAGTCTTTGTCTTCCCAGCATTCTTGTCATTTCCAGCATAGGTGAGGGGAGGAGAAAAGCAAAAGCATGATGACACTGTCCCCTATTTTATATCCTAAGTCTGCGTGTCTGGAAAACACTAGCCCAGAGATATCCTGGTGACTTTGCTAAGTCACAAATTTGAGCAATCCCCCATTGTGTGATGTTTGCATGCAAGACTAATCTTATTTAATATTTGCGTTAATGACTGCACAAAGTGTAGTGTGCTAATAAAATCTGCAAATGATAAAATGTTGGGAGTACTACCGATATGGAGGATGACGGGACTATTATACAAGGAGATCTGGATGGCCTTAAACTTGAGAAACAGAAATGACATGAAATTTAATAGTACAAAGTTGAAGGTCATGCTTTTAGGGCAAGTGCGGGAAAACTTTTTGGCCTGAGGGTCACATTTGGGTATGAAAACTGTATGGCTGGCTATGAATGCCCATGAAATTGGGGGCTGGGATACAGGAGGGGCTGAAGACTCTGGCTGGGGGTGCAAGCTCTGGGGTGGGGCTGGAACTGAGGGATCTGGGGTGCAGGACGGCGCTCCAGGCTGGGACTGAGCGGTATGGAAGGGGGATCAAGGCTGGGGCAGGGGGTTGAGATGCAGGAAGAGGTCAGGGGTGCAGGCCCCAAGTGGCGCTTACCTCAAGCAGCTCCCAGAAGCAGCAGTATGTCCCCCACTCCAGTTCCTGCGCAGAGCTGGCCAGGCCAATGGGAGCGGCAGAGCTGGTGCATGCGGAGCCTCCTAGCTGCCCCTCTGTGTAGGAGCTGGAGTGGTGACATGCCGCTGCTTCCAGGAGCCATGCGGAGCAGGGAAAGCCCTCAACCCTGCTCCCCGGCTGGAGGAGGGCAACCCCCAATCCCACTCCCTGTCCGGAACTCGAGGGATGGATTAAAAGGTCTGATGGGCCAAACGCTGCCCACGGGCTGTAGTTTCCAAAACCCTGCTTTAGGGGCTAAAGACAAGAATTTTTGCTATGACCTGGTGACTTATCAGTTAGAAGCAACAGAGGAGGAGAAAGACATGGGTGTTCAATCACAGGATGACTGTAAGCCATCAATGTGATGCAGCTGTGAAAAAGGCTAATACCAAAGCAGCAGACACTCTGTGTGGCAGTCAGGGACCAGTATGGAGAATCTTCAAATTAGGCAGCGTTTAAAGCTAGGTGAGCTGGACATGCCTGAGAGAGTCGGTCTCTTAAAGAAAAGAGAACAGGGATAAACCCTGTTTGAGGCTATAGCTGTCTCCCTGCCAGAGAGACAGGCGTATATAGGGAAGGTAAAAGGAAAAAGATTTTTTTGAATGAAAGAAATAAATATATAGAGCAAGGCAAATAATGTGATGAATAGGAGAAACGTAAGGAAGGAGACAGATAAACAGAGTAATAAAAAGCATCCCTAAATCACATTATTAATCCTCACATGAAGTATACACTAACTATTATCAATGAAATCACCACTGCTGACATTTATCCAAAATAATATTTTTTAAATTTGTATCACTTATCCAACAATCCTTTTAACCTTGTCCCAATGTCTACAGCCACACACAGTAATAGACACTGAATTTCTAATATAACACTCCAAAATCTAATGCCAATCCAGAACTCACTTCCCTCAAGTCTTCCCTTGAATGCACTGTAACATATTATCATGGGCCCAGATGCCTGAATTATGCACCAAACAATGGGTCAGAAATAAAACTACTACCACAAAATGAGTTAGGGGCCTTATGAACTGTGGCTTCCCAGAGCTAAAAACAATTTCTCCTTGTAAACTTATTTAAAATTAGTTTTGCATTACAACTAGTCTACATACATAAAAATATTAGAAACGTATGATTTAATAATGTATTGTATTTACTTTTTCCATTTTTGACTACTTATCACCTTTTATATCTAATATTCCTTCTGTACACACAGACAATTATTTCCAAGACTGGAGTGTGTGAGCAGTTGTTTTAAGATTTTTTTAATCTATAAAATCTGTGTCACATGTCCACAGAAGTTCTACTGTATCTGTAGCGTCTAGATATTATATATATGGTGTATAGTTTGTATGTCTGTATACCAACTGAAACCATACAGTCGCAACTAAAATATTAATGGCTTGATCAGCAACCCAGTCTTCTTCCTTATTCCAGAGGAATATTAGGCATAAGGTATAGTTCTTCAATGGAACATAAAAGCTTGACTTTCCATTCACATTGAAGGTTATATGTCTAATGTGATATTCATGGCATTCAGTATATCCATTCTTAATCCTTCAACTTTACATATTCATCAATGGTAGCAATGAACAGTTCTGAACCAGAATGAAAATCCAAGAATGTTACTGACCTGCCAAAAAAGTCTGAGTCATCTACTGAAACTAAGATAAATGGCAGATATCCTCAGTATCATAATCATCAAGGTTAGAACATAAAAGGTTTCCCTTCTCTGACATTAAAGTGTTTTCTCTCTCTTTATGAATTATGACAAAATGAAGAATACTTACAATTTGGTCTCATAATCCTTCCAAGCTTTGTCAAAAGGCTTTTTAAGATCCTTAGGAAACAGAAAATGCACTTAAAATATGTTTATTAACACTTTTAAATTGTAGGTTTAAAACTAAGATATTATTCCAAAAATCATAAATGGCATTTTTAAAAGTCTTTTCTTTTAAATATTTTCAAATATTCCATTCTTACGGATCTCAAGACAGATATGAACCACACATTTTCCAAGTGGAATTTTAATCATGCAACTTCAGGTATACTTCGCAGAATCCATGCAGATACGATCGTAAGTGCCAACATAAGAACCTCGATACATGGATGGATGGATGGATGGATAGTATGGAGCTGAAATCCAGGCAACCCTGAAAATTTTTCCTGAAAGTACTCTAGGTTTGCTGAACACTTACCCCTTTAACTCCTTTCAAATCTCCTTTTAAGAGAGAATCCAAAGTGAAGATAACATTGTGGCTTAACCCCTGAAGCTAAGAAAATGACAAAAAAAAAAAGCACTAGTTCAGTATAAAGACACTTATAAATATGATTTAAACAAATATGGTGCACACATATTTTTGTTCCATTTCGTTATCTAATGTAGCTGAACCTGTGGCAAAAAAAGCTCCATACGAATACAAATTAAGGTCCATAAAAAGTTAATCAACATGTATATCAATGGAAACTGAAGCGTTAAAAAAAATAGGAAACTTATGGACATTCAGGGAAACAGGAAAAGTGAAATTAAAATTAACAGATGAAAGAGATCCAGAAAACAGATCAAGATAATTTTCAGTTTCCCTGACAAACAATAGAACATTACCTAGGGAGCAATTTAAGAACATAAAAACAGCCATATGAGGTCAGACCAAAGGTCCATCTAGCCCAGTATTCTGTCTTCCAACAGTGGCCAACGCCAGGTGCCCCAAGAGGAATGAACAGAACAGATAATCATTAAGTGATCCATCTCCTGTCGTCCATTCCCAGCTTCTGACAAACATTTTCAGTTGGTATACAGACATACAAATTATACACCAAACAACACAAAAAATACATGGAACAATTCTAGCTTATTAATTATTGCTTTAAAAACAACAACAAACAACAACAACAACTCCTCAGACCTGAAGGTCATTAGAAAACTTGGGCTTCACAGGGCTGAATGAAAAGTTCCACAAAATATATCAAAAAGTGTATTTAAAGTTGGCATGCTTGTTAATTTAAGGAAGTTTGAAAACAATATCCTACAATGTGATTCTGGAGATGATCACATTTTAGCTTTTGAAAGATATGACTAGGGGGAAAGATCATGAACATGAGCTATTGTTTAGTTATTGATATCTTTATCTAATACTTTGTCAGCATTCTTTCAAATCCCATCCTTCTTATGACTCACAGATATCAGAACTGATTATTATCATTGAAAACAATGTTGGCGCAATTCAAATGACATACACTCAAGCATCCAGGAAGGAATATCTTTACAATGATCTTGAGTTATATGTCAGTAAAATGAATACATACATTCTAGCTTTTCATATCCATATAAAACATTTGTCCTCACACCACCAAAAGAAAATCCTAACAGCCATCTTCAACTGCAATTTCATCAACTCTCCTAAGTAGTTTGGAGGTGGTTCAAAACACAGGAAATCACACAGGAGTGAGACTGGTTATGTAATAAAAGGGATTCCTTCATCCAAAGCAGCAGTGGAATTAATGTCTCAACATATTTTCTATTAAATAATACTGAGGCCCTTACCATTTTGCGGTCATTAGAAGATACAAAAGATATTTACCCCATTCTCTTTAACAAATAACATTATGGGAAACTACCCATAAGTTTGCCTTTATCTGACAGCATTTTTTAAGTTCTATTATATAGTTTGTAAATGTTTTTATATGTTTCAGTCTACAAACAGAATAATCATCCATCAGCTCAGATTTTTTAAACGCACATGTACCCAACTGCAAGTACTATTTTGACTGTGCATACTATACTTGGACACAAATTGCTAAATGCAGAACGCGTTCATTCACATTTACAACATTTACAAAACCCACAATGATGTATACAATCACAGTAAATGTTTGGGCAAATTATTTACACACCTGTTTTTAAACTCTGAGTCTATATACTGGCTGTTTAACAAACTTTGTCTAATAAAATTGTATAGATATTTAACAGTTTGGCTAAAAAACGACCTGCTCAAACTATCTAAAAGATGTGTCTACATGAAGTTAAAGGGGATTTTCAATCAAATTAATTTAATTGAAAAATACATCTTTTATCCTGTATAGACAAGGACTTTCTAACAGAATAAACAGCCATGTCAAAACATTAATATTTGATAAATGAATTAATATGCTCACAGAGTCTTCAAATTTAGAAGGTTACATCATTAAGCTGAGATTGGAGATGAACTAATTTTTTATTTTAATGTAGTCCTCTTACCATTATCCTTGGGGAAGGTCATGTGGGATCACAAAATATCTAAGTGCTGATTATGAAACTTTTAGTAGTTACCAGCCAACTTCCTTTCCGTAAATAGAACAAATTTAGGCATTCTTAATCAGCACCTCTGACCTCCGGACATGTAAAGGTGAGCATTTCCCAGCTCCAAGAAAGCATGACACTAATACCATCAAATTCACTGTGGTGTGTCAAACTTACTGCTACACTTTCCCATAAAAACCAGCACACTGAATTTTCTGAACTGTACACCATCTTCAGATATGAAGATACATAAAAACATAACCTAATAATACACCTGTCAACCAAAATAAAATTAAATCTGAACAGGCATCTGTCTCCTTGTATTATGTCAGAAGATTAATAGGTACTACTGAGTATGAAACATTAAAATCCAACAATAAAAACCTTGCACAGAAAAATGTCTGTTTAAGTCAGTAACTCTCCTCCATGCACAATGATTCTGCCTGCAACTTAAACTAATGCTTCTTGCTTCTTCTGCTGTGCAAATGCCTGTCCTTCTCACTCACTACAAAAAATGTATTTGGCTGTCAAAGCATTTACTCATGAAATGTAAATGTGTCCCCAAATGCACAGACACCAAACAAGTACAAAAAATTGTCAAGCAAGAGTCCTCATCGTGCCATTTTGCAACACTAAAGTTCCAGCTGTTCATAACTTATTATCAAAGATTCTGAATATTCCTTAGATATTCCTAAATATCTAACAGTTCTCTGCATTCCATTCCCCGCTATGCCTTTTCTCCAGGAAGTTTCAAGAAGGATGAAAAACAAAATCAAATAGCTGGTCTCTCCTCCACCGAAAACAATGTTGCTAAATAATAGAAAGATTTTCTGGTCCTCATTTTAAGTGTTCCTGAGAAACTGTACTAGCAGATGTTGTATTTGTGAGAAAACATCTAACACGTTTTACTGCGTGTGGTGGGACAGAGCCAATCAGGGAGCAGAAGAGGCAGCCAATCAGGACAGGGCTAGGTCCTATATAAAGGCTGTCCAGCTAGGAAGCATTCAGTCCCTCCCTGGTCAGCAAGGGAGAAGGACTGGCTCCTGTTAGAAGGAAAAGCATCTTGGAGAGGGCAGTGGTGGGAAGGCCTGGGGCAGCTGAGTGAAGCTCCGGCCCATTACATGCTCTTTGACTGCCTCATCCAGAGATCCCCCGGCCCTAACCACCATCCCGGAACCCCACCCCCCTATCCTGTCCCCTGTCTGCCTTGACCCCTTTCCACCCCACTGCCTCCTGACAGACCCCTGGGACTCCCACCCCCTATCCAACCCCCATCATTCCCGTCCCCTGACTGCCACCCTCAGAACCTCTGCCTCATCCACCCCGCCGCTGTCCCCGTCCCCTGACTGCCCCCGGGACTCCCTGCCCTTATCCAACCCCCCTGCTCCAGTCTTGGCCTCCTTACTATGCTGCTTATCCCCGCCTCCCCACTCTTCCGGAGCCTCAGTGCCCTGCGTCCAGGAGCAGCTCTGGATAGCACTGCAGTGGCGTGGCTCTGGTGGGGCCTGGGGTCCTCCTACTTGACCCACCGGAGCTTGCAGACCCACCCCCTTACCATGCCGCTTACCTCTGTCTTAGCGCCCACGTCCAGGAGAGACCCTCAACAGCGCTACAGAGTCATGGCCCCACCCCCTAACCACGTAGCTCCAAGTGACAGAAGCTGAGGGCCCGCCAGAGCCACGCCGCTGCAGAGCTGTCCAGGGCTGCTCCTGGACGCGGGGCGCTGAGGCTCCAGGGGATGGGGAAAGGCGGGGGCGGGGGAGCCTCCCTGGCCGGCTGCGCAGGTGCACCAGGCAGGACAAGCTTGCCCACCTCTGCATTAGGGTGTGCATGGGCACACCCGGCACACCATGTGTGCACGCCTATGTGTCTTGTGTATTTCTAAATAAAAAGCAGAAATTAAGTTATTTGAGCAGCAGCATTTTTGAGATTCAGAAGTCCAATTTCCAAGCTCATGAAACACTGATTTAAGGAGCAATTAAAATTAATTTAATGCAAATGCTGGCATGGCTGGGGATTAAAATAGACTTTTTTAGATCAGGGGTCTCCAAACTTTATGAGACGAGGGCCATATCAGATTTTTGAAGGGGCTCTGCGAGCCGAAGTGACTATGAAAAAATTCAATATATGCAAAATCCCCCCCTTTGTTCCTCCAGCCACTGCCACGCTTCCCCCGCCCCCGTTTCTCCTCCGGCCACTGCTGCGGGGGACACTCACCCCTCTGCACATGGGGCCACTGGCAGCAACTCACGGGGTGGTGGGGGGGTGCAGCAGCAGCAGTTTCTCCACATGCCTGCTCGGCATGCCTACTCAGCTGGAGGGCTGGACAAATTGAAGCCACGGGCCGGATCCAGCCCCCAGGCCATAGTTTGGAGACTACTGTTCTAGATTTACCTGAAGAACCAAGGCACGCAGGACATCAAGCCAGGAAAGGATAGCCATCCACACTTCCTCATATGACCATCCCATGAGCAATCAGTTGTTGAGGTAAGGGAAAACTGGGTTGCCCTGGTGATGCAGGTACACCGTTGCCACAGAAAGTATCTGGGTCAGTGTAAGTCACCAGATCTTCAATGAAGGTACATGCAGACCTAGTGGATGTAGAGCAGGAGGGGATCCTGGGCTCTGGGTGGAGTGGACAATGAGGATTAGGGTTGGACAGGGGAGCATCACTTTGCAGTGCAGTGCATTACTGTCAATAAAGGAGATTGTTCCCTTCTCAAATCGCTGATGCAGAGGCTGATTCTGCCCCTTGTACAGGTGGTTTTGGAGCACCCTTGACTCTGGGTACCCAAAGTGTAGACCCCTGTTCCCCATTAGCTCCTGACACACCCCTACCACAGCACAGAGTCTCACCAGACTCCGAGGACATGGGGGAGGTGGTCCTTTTCTCTGAGGACTTGGGAGGCAATTTCTCCCACTTCATATGAAGCTGCTTGCCCCTACCTTCTTCATGTCTATGTTTGGACCTGTCAGTGGACCTGACTTCTGAGGATTTGGAGCTAAGGAGCACTGGAACTGGAGGGAAACTATTTGGCCACCCAGAAGGCCTGAGGTCATAATGGGTCTCATGGAAAGCTCCAAGTGTCTACAGAGTTGGAATTCATGAGACTGTTGGGTCTGAGGAGGAAAACAATGAGAAATGCTAGTAAAGCATGCGCACACAGGAGATTTTGTCACACCACAGCCGATAGAAAGAAATAGGAGAGATGGTTGGTCCAGGCCATCCCTTATGCCCTTGGTTTGGCGCTTGAGACAGTGCAGAACACAGGTAGAGATCAACAGATGCTTCTAATGAAAAATCTTCTGTTCTCAGGTGCATGGAACACATGAGCACACACAATGTATACTCTGAGAGATCATCTCTCGAAGAAGAAACTTAGTTTCTACTCCCAGTCTAGCACAGGCATACTATGACTCTATTGAACAGGAATGAGTGTGTGTGTGTGTGTACACACACACACACTAAAATCTTAAAAATAAGAAGAGATTAGAAAACAGCAAATTATTTAAGATGATTGAAGCACTCTATTCTCTCAGAAAAAGTGAACTGAAAATACAAAGTACTATATAAACTTTGCTCTTTATGCTTCTTGAGTGATTATTTTATAACTAGTTTAGCATAAATATTCTAATTCAAAGTTTAATGGCATAAGATCCAGTGTTTTCTGGACTTTTGTGAAAAGAAAAGAAAAAAGTTGCTTGCCACAAAGTTAACCATAACTTTCACGTTTACATCTAATGATTGCATTTTGCAACTTTGGAAATTATTTTAAAGTTATTATAGTAAGATGTAGTTCTTCAGAATCGAAGATTGCAAACAACTTACATTTAAATATTTAGAAACATTCAGCAGCTAGCAAATTCTCTGAATATTTTTCAGAATTAACTTCAATAGAAACAACTCAGACAATTCACGCTGAGCAGTCTTACAAGAAAAAAATATCATGTAGTTTCACTTCCTGTGTATCATAACACATACAAATTATACCCAGTTACTCCTGTACTGAGCTCAATAATTGTGTAAACTAAATTAGCAGGATTGCCACATAATTTAAATTAGGGAAAGAAACATTCGAATTGGCTCCTTTCTTTCCCCCTCTTCACGTCTATTTAATCTTATACTCTAAATGCCTTGAAAAATAAAAATTATTAATTACTTTTATCTTTATCATTTAATAAATGCTGATTTTATCATCATTTCTTTTACCTTATTTACCAATATATAAATTTCATTATTTTAGTTTACTTCCTTGTCTCTCCACCTGCATCACTCATAACAGCAGCAATTCCCAGGGAACACAATGTGAGCTAACTGCTACAGCTGGGTTAGCAGATGGCACTTACATCACATTTTATGTGGCTACTGTTAATTGTAATTAACAGTAGCCACATTAATTAACGGATTTCTAGTTTGTATTGAAATCAGGATTATATTACTTGACAGAAAATATAACTGGTGCTATCCTATTTGGCAATGTCCTATGAAAAATATGTCAAAATACAAGATAAAAAAATCTTAAGTTCTAAATTGAGAAATATTACACTTCATTATATTAATGGAACAGCTATATAAAACTAGCCCCAGACAAACATATTATTTAAAAAAAGAGCTGCTTAGCAAGTCTTGTGGTTCACATATTTTCGTAAAAACTTGCTAGACGTTTTGACAAGTATGCATACATTGTATGGACCACAAAGTTCGCTATAGGGAAGTATCTTCCAAGTACTAGAGAAAACCTAAGGGTCTATGAAAACACTTAATCTCTTACTGTATCTGAAAGTTCCCAGGTTTTATTCCACACAATAAAGGATTTGGAAGAAAAGAACAATAACTAATGTCTTAATAATAAACGACTGTCTCAAAAGAAAAACCAAATATATGTATATTTTTATTCTGGGGACTACGTAAAGATATTATTGAGATTTTGGGCACTGAACACTAAGATAATTGTTCTGAATATTTTTTTTTTACTGCCTGCTAGTTTATGAGGGCCTCTCAAATTTAAGGAACAATCCAATTACAGAAAGGAAAGAAAGCTAAAAGGAACACTCTGACCAAGAAACCTTCTTGTTTCCGTAGGAATTCTAAGAGGATGTAAAATTTTACTTGTGGCTGCTTTGAATAGTTCCTCTAGCAAAATAGGTGAAGCCATTTTTTACAGCTCTTCAGATAACAAGGCAGCTCTTATGACAGTCTGTTTTTTCCCATATAATGGAAGCCTTACTTAATGTATCCTTTTTATGCAGTTTTTTTCCTAATTTTTTTCATAACATATCAATTGAAAAAAAAAGAACGCTCTGAATAGCCTGGAAACATCCTACGTTGTAAAGAAAAAGCTTATTTGTGCTCTTAAGGGTACTGTACCTCAAAAGTTTTGACAATGCTTATATTAAATTCATTATGTAAATAACCCACTATTTTAAGTGTGTTCTTTATGAACATTACATTAGTTATATGCGGATAAACATTCCTATTTATCATTTCAGAATTTCCTAACTAACATTCCACTGTGTTATCCATTATTTTTGTATTATGGGATTGGAATTTTACTAAACCATTCATTTGTATATACACTCTCAACACCTCTTACCCTCAGCTCAATGAACTAGATGGCTTAAGGACAATATTTTGACAAGTGGCTAGTGATTTTGAAATGCCATAAAGGGATAGCTGTATAAAAGGTGGTACTCAGCACTTTCTGAAAATCAGACCTTTAAGATGTTACAAAAGTTGGGTACCCAAAAAGACAGTTACCTACCTTGTAACCGTTGTTCTTTGAGATGTGTTGTTCACATCCATTCCAAATTAGGTGTACGTGCATCGCATGCACGAACGTCGGAAACTTTTTCCCTCAGCGGCTCCCATTCGGCCGGCAGGGGAGCCCCCTAAAGTTGCATCCTTGCAGCAGTACAAATTTTACCCTGCTGGCCCAGCCCCACTTCGGTTCCTTCTTGCCGTTGACTCTGGCAGAGGGGAAGGAGGGTGGGTCCTGTAATGGACATGAACAACGCAGCTCAAAGAACAACCGTTAGAACCGTCTTTTCTTCTTCGAGTGATTGTTCATGTCCATTCCAAATTAGTGACTTCTAAGCTTACCATAGGAGGAGGGTAGGAATCATGGAATGATGGAGTGAAGAATGGCTCTGCCAACCGCCGCATCATCTCTGGCAATAAATATGTGCACCAAGGATCAGGTCGCTGCTCTACAGATGTCCTGGATCAGGACCTGGGTCAGGCACGCCATCAAAGAAGTGAGTGCTCTGGTAAAACGTGCCGTGATCGCCGGGGCCGGAACCTTCACCAACCCGTGGAGGCATGAATGCAGTCCACAATCCATGAAGATATGCGCTGCGCCGAGATCGGAAGGCCCTTCATTTTGTTCACAATGGCGACAAACAACTGGGTCAACTTCTGGAAAGGTTTAGTCCACTCCCAGTAGAATGACAGAGCCCTACAGATGTCCAGAGAGTGCAGACTATGATGGCTCAGGTCTGTGTGCGATTTGGGATAGAACACCAGCAAACAAATGTCCTGACCCATGTGGAACTGCGAGACCACCTTAGGAAGAAACTTAGGGTGCGGCCTGAGTTGCACCTTGTCCTTATGAAAGACTGTATAAGATGGCTCAAAGGGAAGGGTCCTCAGCTCAGAGACCCTCCTTGCCGAAGGAATGCCACTTTCCAGGAGAGGTGAAGCAAAGAGCAAGAGGCGAGGAGCTCAAATGGTGGGCTCATGAGCCTAGAAAGGACCAGGTTTAAAATCCAGGGTGGAATCGGAGTTCGAGAGTGCGGGAACACCCTGCCCAGACCTTTCAGGAAATGCCCCACCATGGGGTTGGAAAATACAGAGCGGTTGGAAATCCCCGAGGGGAACATCGAGATGGCTGCCAAGTGCACTTTGATTGAGGAATGAGAGAGACCTTGCTGCTTAGGTGCAGGAGGTATTCCAGGATGATCGGGATGGAGGTCTGCAGTGGCTGTACCTGCTTGGGTTCGCACCAGCAGAGAACCTTTTCCACTTAGCTAAATAGGTTGCCCTGGTGGAAGGCTTCCTACTGCCAAGGAGGATCTTTTTCACCAGAAGAGAGCACTGGCTCTCCATAGGACTCAGCCACAGAGTTTCCATGCCATGAGAGGCAGGGATTGCAGGTCTGAGTGGAGTAGGCACCCGTGGTTCTGCATGATCAGATCGCAGTGAAGGGGCAGTATGATCGGGGCGGTCATCAAAATGTCCAACAGGGTCATAAACCATTGCTGACGAGGCCAAGCTGGTGTGACTATGATCACTGTGGCCTCGTCCTTGTGTATTTTGAGGAGAACCCTGTGGACGAGTAAGATTGGTGGAAAGGAGTACTTCAGACTCCGTCACAAGGGATCAAGAATGCCTTGGCGACCAAGCTTGGACTGTGATTCTGAAAGGAGCAAAACTAAGAGCACTGACTGTTGCTCTTAGTGGCAAGACGATCCACTTGGGATACCCCTATGTCCGGAACATCCACTGAATGACATCCGACCTGACTGACCACTCGTGCATGCGGTACAACTTGCTGAGGCGAGATTGTTCCGGACCCCCGGGAAGTAGGACACTTCAAGATGGATGGAGTGGGCTATACAGAAGTCCCAGAGGAGAAGAAACTTGTGGCAAAGAGGCAACGAGTGGGCTCCGCCCTGCTTATTTATATAAAACATGGCAGTAGTGTTCTGTCAGAACTGTCATGCTGTGACCTTGTAAAGTGGCTTGAAAGGTTTGGCAGGACAGCCGAACCGCTCTGAGCTCCTTTACGTTAATATGGAGCTGCATCTCGTCCTTCGACCACAAGCCCTGCGTCCTCAGATCCCTAAGTGAGCATCCCAGCCGAGATCTGACACATCTGTCACTAGTGTCAGAGCAAGCTGTGGCCTCGCAAAGGGGATTCATGCGCAGACCACCGGATGGTCCAGCCACCAGCACAGGGACTCCAACACCTGGGCAGGAACCATCACCACCAGGTCCAGGGGATCTCTGCACGGGCAGTAAACCCAGAGGAGCCACGCCTGTGAACTCCTGAGCCTCAGCTGTGAGTATCTGATTATGTACATGCAAGCTGCCATATGACCTAGGAGCTGCAGGCCACACCTGACCATGGTGGTGAGAAACTGTAGCATCGAGTTCATGATTTCCTGCATGGCCAGGAATCTGGGTTCCAGCAGACACGCCTGTGCCTGCACCGAGACCAGGACTGTGCCTATGAACTCCAACCTTTGTGCTGGAATCAGAGAGGATTTGGGCACATTGATGACGAGGCCCAATTTGAGAAACGTGTCCACGGCCACCGATACATGGGACTGTACCTGCTCTTTGGACCAGCCTGTGAGGAGTCAATCATCGAGGACGGGTACACCCAGATTTGTCTTTTCCGCAGAAAAGCTGCCATAACTGCCATGCATTTTGTGAACACACCTGCGGTTGTGGCCAGTTTGAACAGCAGGACTGTGAACTGATAATGGCACTGACTCATAACAAAGTGGAGGAGAGGTCGATGGGCAGGTCGGATGGCGATGTGAAAGTATGCATCTTTCATGTCGAGGGCAGCATACCAATCCCCCGGATCTAAGGATGGGATAATAGTGCTCAGGGAGACTATGAGGAAACGGATTTTTACCAAATATTTGTTGAGCCTGCGAGGGTCTAAAATGGGCCGGAGGCCCCCCTTTGCCTTGGGAATTAGAAAATAATAGGAGTAAAACCCTTTTCCCCTTAGTTCCTGTGGAACTTCCTCCACCACTCCCATCTCAAGGAGCAAATGAACCTCCTGCATTAGGCGTTGTGTGAGAGGGGTCCCTGAAGAGGGACGGGGAAGGAGTGTGGGAGGGAGGGAAGAAGGAAAACTGAAGAGAATACCCCTCTTTTACCATCCGCAGGACCCAATAGTCTGATGTTATGCGGGACCACGCACTGCAGAAATGGGACAACAATGGGGGGACGGATCCGGGTGCGGGGTTGAAAATCAGCCCTGGAGCACACTTTGAGCAAACGTGGAATTTTGTCACCACCTATTGTTCCTGCCCCACCAATGAAAAGGTTCCTGCCTGGGTCTGGGCTGGTACTGTCTTTGTTGTGATGGCTGGGGCTTATATGACTTTCTTTGAATCAACAGCATATGCATCCCCAAAGACTAGAAGGTGGCCCTGGAGTTCTTAAGGCTGTGCAGCCTAGCGTCTGTCAGGCCTGAAAAGAGGCCCGACCCCTCAAGTGAAAGGTCCTGGAGTGTGTTTTGAACCTCCAGAGGAAGGTCCAAGGCTTGAAGCCACACAGACGGCCTCATGACCACCCCCGAAGAAACAGTCCTGGCTGCCATGTCCGCCGAGTCGAGAGAGGCCTGGAAGGAGGTCTTGGCTATTGCCTTCCCCTCTTCCACCAGGGCCGCAAATTCTGGATGGGTGACCTGGGGCTGGCGATCTTTAAACTTAGAGAGAGCCACCAACGAGTTTAAGTTATGTCTGTTCAAGATTACCTGCTGATTTGCTATACGCAGCTAGAGGCCCCCCGAGGAGCAGACCTCCCTCCTGAAGACGTCAAGTCGCTTGGCCTCCTTGGTGTTAGGTGCTGGGGCTTGCTGGCCGTGTTGCTCCTTTTCATTCACAGCGGAGACGACCAGGGAGCAAGGTGGTGTGTGGCAGAAGAGGAACTCAAGAGCGGGTGAAGTACTTCCTTTCCACGTTCTTGGCTGTCGGGGGGGGGGGGTGGAGGCCAGAGTCTACCAGACCACATTATAGTTTGTCTGGATCGTTTTTATAAGCAGGAGCATGATCCAGGTGGGCGGAGGATATCCACCATCGGATCCTCTTGCTTGACCACCTCCTCTGCTTGCAGCTCCAGGCTTTGCGTGACCCTACAGAGCAACTCCTAGTGGGCCATAAGAACATAAGAAAGGCCGTACTGGGTCAGATCGAAGGTCCATCTAGCCCAGTATCCTGTCTACCAACAGTGGCCAGTGCCAGGTGCCCTGGAATGAGTGAACCTAACAGGTAACGATCAAGTGATCTCTCTTCTGCCATCCATCACCCCCCTCTGACAAACAGAGGCTAGGGACATCATTTCTTACCTAGCCTGGCTAATAGCCATTAATGGACTTAATCTCCATGAATTTATCCAGTTCTCTTTTAAACCCTGTTATAGTCCTAGCCTTCACAACCTCCTCAGACAAGGAGTTCCACAGGTTGACTGTGTGCTGCATGAAGAGGAACTTCCTTTTGTTTGTTTTAAACCTGCTGCCCACTAATTTCAATAGATGGCCCCTAGTTCTTCTATTATGGGAACAAGTAAATAACTTTTCCTTATTCACTTCCTCCACGCTACTCATAATTTTATATACCTTTATCATATCCCCCCTTAATCTCCTCTTTTCCACGCTAAAAAGTCCTAGCCTCTTTAATCTCTCCTCAAATGGGACCCATTCCAATCCCCTAATCATTTTAGTTGCCCTTCTCTGAACCTTTTCTAATGCCAGTATATCCTTTTTGAGATGAGGAGACCACATTTGTACACAGTATTCAAGATGTGGGTACACCATGGATTTGTATCAGGGCAATAAAATATTCTCCGTTTTATTCTCTATCCCTTTTTTAATTATTCCTAACATCCTGTTTGCTTTTTTGACTGCCGCTGCACACTGCATGGACATCTTCAGAAAACTATCCACGATGACTCCAAGATCTTTTTTCCTGATTTGTTGTAGCTAAATTAGCCCCCCATCATATTGTACGTATAGTTGGGGTTATTTTTTCCAAAGTGCATTACTTTACATTTATCCACATGAAATTTCATTTGCCATTTTGTTGCTCAATCATTTAGTTTCGTGAGATCTTTTTTGAAGTTCTTCACAGTATGCTTGGGTCTTAACTATTTTGAGCAGTTTAGTATCATCTGAAAACTTTGCCACCTCACTGTTTACCCCTTCCTCCAAATCACTGATGAATAAGTTGAATAGGACTGGTCCTAGGACTGACTCTTGGGGAACACCATTAGTTACCCCTCTCCATTCTGAAAATTTATCATTTATTCCTACCCTTTGTTCCCTGTCTTTTAACCAGTTCTCAATCCATGAAAGGATCTTCCCTCTTATCTCATGGAAACTTAATTTACATAAGAGCCTTTGGTGAGGGACCTTGTCAAAGGCTTTTTGGAAATCTAAGTACACTAAGACCACTGGATCCCCCTAGTCCACGTGTTTGTTGACCCATTCAAAGAACTCTAATAGATTAGTAAGACATGATTTTCCTTTACAGAAACCATGCTGGCTTTTGTCCAAAAATTTATGTTCCTCTATGTGCCTGACAATTTTATTCTTTACTATTGTTTCAACTAATTTGCCCGGTACGGACGTTAGACTTACCAGTCTGTAGTTGCCAGGATCACTCTAGAGCCCTTTTTAAAAATATTGGTGTTACATTAGCTATGGACAATGGGTGGCAGCCCCAACACCCGAGTTACCCGCCACTGCCTCATCTGGGTACGAGGAGGAGGTGAGGTGCTGTTGGACCTCCTCAATAGGATCCTCCTCATAAGGATGGGGCACACCTGGGCCCTGTGTAGTTAGCAGTCTTTGGGACGGTGCCAGGCTGGGCGCCACCTCTACGAGCTGTTCCCCTTGAGGATCGGCTGGTGGCCTGGACACCGTGGCTTCCCTTGCTCTCGACGAATGCTGGTGAGATTGGGATCAGTGGTGCTCTGAGTACCCAGACCTTGAGGCTCTGGACAACATGCCCTGCTGCTGGTGATAGGCCCACAGGGACCAAAAGGGCTACTGGCCCGGGGAAGCCCACTGAGTCTGCCATGGAGTCTGAGGCTCCCTGCGAGCCGACAGTCTGCGCACGTAGCGGGAGTAACCTGAGTCTGCCTTGGATTCCAAGGAACCCGATCTCGAGGGCCTTGGTGGTGCCATCACCTGCCAGTGCCGGGGAGTTGGGGAATGGCTCCTCCTCTGCCGGGACCTCAAGTGGTACCTGGGATCCTGGGCCCTGTGCCTTCTGCCTGGGGCTGGTGACCTCTGCCCCACACCACGTTGGTGCCAGGTGACTGCCGGTGCCAGGGATCGGTGCCCAGAGGGAGAGGGTGCTGTAGGCTGAGTCGACGCTGCTGCCGTTGTTTCCCTCTGGGTCAAGGGCATCTGGGAGTCGACTGAGGCTGAGCTCGACCAGGAGTGGTGCCGGGAAGGTGACCTCGAGCGGCACACCACAACCGGCTTTCCTCTGGATGGCAACCACAGTGGCGGTGCCGAAGGCTTCTCCCTGTCAAGGCGGGGGCTTACTGCGGACAGTTCAATGAGCACCCTTGCCGCCTCAGACGTGTTCGGTGTGGAAGGCTGCTTGAGGGCCTCCTCCAAGGCTCCATCGGCCTTCCCTCAGCCTGGGCTTGATGGGCCTTGTGGCGCTGGAGCCACAGGTGCCAACACGTGGTCCAGGCCTGCACTTCCTGCCTGAGTACTGAGTACCTCCACGGTACTGCCTTTCTGCGGAGCTGCCTTTCTGTGAGGGGAGTGTCCTCTGTTCCCTCGGCCATGCCATGTGGCTGGTGCCGGGGAGGTCAACTGGCGACGGGGCTTGTCCTCCCTTCTCGGCGCCGACTTGCAGTACCTCGCCGGCACTGGATCCCGCATGGACTCCGGGGTGCTGCGCACCAAAGACGCTGGTGCTGATGCTGGGCAGTCCAAGGCCATGGCCGTAATGGGGCCTCCATAAGCAGCTGCTTGTGGCAAAAGTACCTTTCTTTCTTATATCTGGGCTTAAAAGCCTTACAAATCTTGCAGCGCTCAGTCTGGTCCGATTCCCCCAAACAACAAAGGTAGGAGGCATGGGGATCACTGATCAGCATGGTCTTGCGGCACATGGCTCAAGCTTCAAACCCCTGGGCTTGAGGCATGCCCCGCAGCCTGAGGCTGGTGCTGGAAGTAAGTTCCAGACACCTCTGAACAAAGTAAATACTTAACTACTGCTAACTGATAACTACTCTAACACTATGCTAAGGGCTCAGTCGCTAAGCGAGAGAGACAGAGCTGTTTCAAGGGACGGTAAGAAGGAACTGAAGTGGGGTCAGGCCAGCAGGGTAATATATGCACCCGCCTCAAGGGTGCCATTCTCGGGGGCTTTTCTGCTGTCTCGATGGGAGCTGCTGAGGGAAAAAGTTTCCGACATTTGTGCACGCAACACGCATACACCTAATTTGGAATGGACGTGAACAATCACTCGAAGAAGAAATCACTAGTCGCTTCTGAAAATTTTGACCGAAGTCATCCTAATCTCTCCTTCTACATTAAGTGCTCCAGACCACTTAGCATCCTACTTGCCCTCTTCTTCAACTTTTCAAATTAAATATGCCAATGTAAAGGTGATAACCAGAACTGATTTAAAATACTTATGCTTACATCTTCTATCCCCCTTTAATGCACTCTAGCATACTACCTACCATATTAGCCTTTGTGATGGATGCTGCACACGTTGCCAATCTTCACTAAATATCTATGATTTTGAGATCGTAGCATCTGAGGGATACTATTTAACTTTAATCCTTAAAAAATGTATATAAACTGATTTTATTGATGTGTGCTGCTTTGCACTTACCACTAACATTTCAGCTGTGCCATTATTTCTCCCATATCTCCACTCACCTCATTAACTAGCAAACCTTTCAATATTGCTTTTGATTAGAGAGTTTATATGGATCATTTTCTGATTCATTGACTCTGGAATAATTTTTTTTCTGAACATATTTGGGTTTCCTTTAGAAATTCCTGCTAAATTTCATTTTTGGTCTCAAATTCATTATACATCTTATAATTATGAATACTCTTTCTTGTGAAGCAGTGAGTGTAGCAGTCAGAGCAGTGGAGAGCATAAGAATTCCTGGCTTCTATTCCCAATTGCTATTAATTTGTTGTGCGACTCTGAGCAAGTAATTGAATTTTGCTGTGTCAATTTCTCAAAACATCAGAGTTGTAGTAAAGCACTAAAATCTTTAAAGGTCTGAGTACTGTAATCATTTCTCAGTGTTAATTTCATCCACCAAAGACTTCTTCTCCAACCACAAAGACTGAAAAGATCCATTTGGAGTTCCTCAATCTTCCTTTATTCATTTCCTGCCCTTAGTTAATTAGTGCCTTTAAATTTAGCTACTTGAGACAAAACAATCCTACCATTTATAATGTTCCCCAACACTGTTTTGACTTTGAAGGTATCTATCTCTAGATTTAGCAAAACTTTCCTGGCAAAATTCCTGAATCTAAGGTGTGAATATAGAAAGAATTATCAGCATGCAATAATGAGCACATTTTAATTCAATAATAAATTGCCGGGTAACAAACTCAGAAAATTTTTGACCATCTTCAAAACTTTGATTCTTTTGTAGCTTTTACACTGCCAAGTTACCAGAGCCTGCAGCTTCAATGTTTAAATAAAAGACTTGGACTTTTTTTGAAACTAAGAATCTCCAGGGATATATCAACTGTTAGGGATATACTAATATTAGAATGGTTACATGAGCCAGTGATCAGAATCTCTTTGGTATTTGAATTCTTCTGTATTTGAAAGACCATGAACCACGGGGAAGTCACCAAAATAAGTAAATACTCCAAACCTCTGAAAAAACCATACATTACTACAGTTTGCAGGCATTTGAATTTAAAGGAGAATCTTGAAAGTATTTGAGTCTAGATGCCATTGGACAGATACTTTGTCAGCACTTAAAACAGTTTTTAAACTGAACAGAAAGTGTCTGGATAAAGATCTCATTCCCTTGATGCACATGTCTCATTATCTAATCATTACATTGAGCTTTTCTGAAAGAACTATGTTGGAAAGTGCCTGAGGCCCCATTAACCTCAGAGCGCTGTGTCTGTAACTGGGGAGGGCTGTTGGAAAGGGTGCCCGAACTTTTACAGAAGTCAGGGGGCCACCGACGCTGGAACTGGGGAGGCTGGGGACCATGCCCCCTACTTTTTAATATGGACATAGTTTGGGAGGCAGGGGGGATTGCCCCCCGCCAAATTGCAAGCCTCAGGATCTGCTCCCCGACTACAAGGCACAGCCCCTGCCGGCGCTGCTCTGCATCTGCCTGAGACTTGCAGTTTGGTGGATGGGCAATGACACGCCTGCTCTCCCAAAACTATACTCATGTTTAAAAATGGGGGAAAAGGCTTCAAGCCCTCTTGGCTGGGGGCGCTCCAGCCAGGGGATCCTACCATGCACCAGGCTCCATCCGCTAGTCCCTGCCGGGCTGGGGAGAGACAACACTCCCTCTTCTCTTGCAGGGGCTGCTCCTGGGGCCCCACCGCTGGGGAATCTCCCCCAGCTGCAAGAAGCTCTGCAGTTGCTCACTGCACAGTGACACTTCACTCTCCACAGCTGGGGACTGATGGGGCAGGAAGGTGGTGAGAGGTGCAGAACTTCCTGCAGTCGGGTGAGGTTCCCAGAGGTGGGTCTGACCTGCCCTCAGTAGCAGCCCCTGAAGGAGAAGAGAAAGTTCAGCCCCATCAGGACTAGGAGCTGGAGCCCAGCGCATGGTAGTAGCCCTGGCTGGGGTGCTCCAAGCCCTGCCTCTCCCTGGAAGATTTCACTAGGGAGACCAGATTTCATAGTCCATGAGTTTCTTTTATCTTAAAGCTCCCAATTTCTATCACACAGTATGACAACTGGAACAAAAAAACAAACAATTTTGATATCTTGAAGATAAAGGATTATGTCTCAAAACTATAGTATATAGAATAGTTTAAGATGTAAAGGTTTAAAATTAAATAGAATTGTCCCGAGAAAGAGGAGAAATGTGCCTACTGAAACTTTCATTTGAGTGGGTCTGTGTCCAGCTAACTGGAAGCAAAGAGGCATTGCCTGTTTAAGGGTTCCCTTAGAGTAGGTGGGGAGAAGGGGCAAGTTTACAGGGATGGACAGGAAGGGCAGGAAGCATTTGGGGCCAGGTTAGGACAAGGTTACTGAATTGCCCTTCCTGCTTACCAGAAGTGGGGAGTTATTTATCCCTGATGTAGTCACTGAGAGGCCCTCTTTACCGGAATTGGGCTGGCAACAGCTACCCACCCACCCAGTAATGAATTTGGAAATAGAACTGGGTTTCCTTTTGATCCACTGTAGGCATTACCCTAGTTGCCCCTTTTCTTTAGGAGGGCTGGGAAGGATTTTTTTCCTCACCATCAGAATGGCTGTGGCTAGTTGTGTTTTTTATCCTCCTCCCCAGAGTAGTTTTATGAGTTATGCTGTGACACGATAATCTAACCCCTCTACTCCACCCCAACAGGTGGAGTAGAGGGGTTAGGTTATCATTTCATAACATAGCACATAAAAGTTGTGCTATGTGCATTTCCAGTGCAGGGATCAGTTTTCAGATAAAATGAACTGGAAAAGAGTTTGAAGGACAGCATCCCTTCTTGAAGCTGAAAAGTGGGGTTTGGGGCTCTGGGCTCCTACCTCTCGTCAGAGGAGAACTAACCACACTTCTTTTCCTGGTCCCCCACTAAGAGAGCTGAGGAAGAGGGTTTGGGGCTTCTCTGTCTGGACCAGCAAGGAGTCGACTCCCTCCTCACCACACTCTACTATTTATTGCTGGACACTCCCAGATATTATAAGTAAACGAATCTGTGGTCGAACCAAACCACATCCATGGTGTCCTGACTTTCTTCCAGCATAAACAGACAAATGAGAGTTGTTGATTTGCAGAGAAGTCATAGATAGGATTCTGGTTTTCTTTGAAGTGAGTAGTTCTCTGCCAAGAACCTGTATTTTAAATGGACCTACTAGCAAAAAATTGAGTGGTTTAACTTTTTTGCAAATTGACTTAGTTTCTGGAATAAGAAAAATTTAACCATTAGTAGTAGTATTTTAAACAGCCACGTTTACAGACAGAAAGTCTTTCTGACAGATATAGCTTTCTTTAGGAATTCTATACACAAACCTGTAGGAATCAGAGAGGATTGGAAGATTCTTCCAGTCACTTAATTGTGTATCAGTTCACACTTCCATCATTCCGTCTGACTAGACATTACCATAACCAAATACAAGATGTGTAATATGTATCTTATTCTTTGCAATGATTTTTGAAATGTAACTGTAATTGAGATTATCTCTGCAGTACACATACACTGATTTCAGTTTAAAATTAGCTTATTTGTTTACAAGACAACATTCTGATGAATATTTACATAGCTAATCAAATCACCAGGAACATAAAGGTGCTCTACTGTACTTTGTTTTGAATTATTTTATAAAAATAACATATATAGAACTCCTTACCAGGTTTTTCAGCAGCGTTGATAATTCCTTAGTGAGTGTTGAAAATTTAACAAAAGCAGTGCCAAGATCTGGGTTATCCCGACTTAAAAAATTACTTCCAAATTTATCTAATACTTGTGCATAGTTCTCTTCATTTTGAACATGATCTGAAAAGAGAGGTTCAAAATTAGCAGGTTTCTTTCCCATAACTATCAATTTTAAAATCTATACTTTAATAAAGAGCATTAATGAAACCAAACTGGTGAATTCACAAATTAGTATCACTCTGTCAAGAAACACAAATTCCAGCATTTACTAAAAATTGGTTATTTTAAAATTAAAAAGAACTATTTAACATATAGTTGGAAGTTATTTGTATGTCACCATCTGAATTTAAGGTCACATGTAATGACAATCAATGAAATACTTTATTAATCATTGATAAATTTTGTAATACAACTGAGAAAAGTATGATAAAGAGCTATTTAAGTGGGAACATTAGCTTGTTTTTCAGAAAGTATAAATATCTTTTTTTGTGATGTATCAAAATTTACTTGGGAAGAAAAATCAAAATGAAGTTATAGCTACTACTATTAATAGGAGCAGGTTTAGTTACAAAACAAATCATGAAGTCACTAGTATTAGGAAGTATAAATATGGGAAACATTTGACCCCCATTCTGTAGCTTAAGCAGAGAAATGGCCTTTTGTTTTGTATTATTCATAACAGAATGTTAGAATTTAATTTTCTAATTGTAGAGATATGATCTCAATGGAAAAGAAAATATATTACTACATGGCTATGAGGAATGTTATATTTTAATTTTCAAACACTAACTGCAAATCAAGGATATCAAGATGCTTAGGCAATTTTGAAATAACCATGCTTTGATGTCAGAACCAAACAATGAAGCTAATCTATAGTTAAAGAAAATTATCAATAAAATCCTAAAGAGGAAAGAGATTCTGAATTAAGAACCATCGCTGTCTATTAACACGTTTTCTATTTCTTTTCTCTTCCTCTTTTCCTGGCATCTCTCTACTCTTCTTTCTGCTTGTTTGTGTCTCCCATTTGAGTACCACCATAGAGGAAAAACTATGTGCCCTTCAGGGTTGTCAGCCTTCCAACTATCCAGACAGTACAAACTACTATACCAAACATGAACAAGTAATAGTGTTGAGAAGGGATAATTTGGTATACCAGTGCATGAAGAAGGGTAGGTTAAGGGGGCAGAGTTAAGACTGAAGTATATTGTTTGTGGTATATGGTAGCTAGGATAGCATGTGCCTATGGGTGAAGTAGAGAGCATGTACTGTAAGGTAACTTAAGTTTTAATTTCCTTGATTTTGTGGTTTTGAGTCAGGTTGTGATGAGTGTTTTGAGCCTGCATCTGATGAGTCATTTAAAATAACTACTTGTGAGTCCTAAGGTCCCACCCAATCCACAAGCAACGGTCTAGCCAGGTGATTCCAATTCACATATACAGGCTCCTAATGAAAGGGAGCAACTCCAGTATGCTCAACATGGTTACCTTGTTGGGGATACTCTACGTGCCACTTCTGACAGACCATACCTGCTCGCCTTTGCCCCTGTTCCAGCTTGCTCCTGCCTCAGCTCCTGTTCCAGCCACAACTGATGGCCTAGCTATCCATACGGCACATGTAGCAATCTTAACTTTCCCAGCAATGTTTTCAGAATTAAAATATACAATTTCATACACCTTAAACTATTTCTGCTGTGAGAAAGTTTAAATGATTTGCTTGGAGCAGTGTCGGAGAAGATCTTTAGTCAGCTATTATTCAATTCTATATTCTTTTATTGCCCTCATCCACAAAACAGCTGAGCACCTTCAGGAATGCATAAAGCAAGGTGACTAACATCTGTGACATGTGGTTCATTCTCTCTCATCCTTTCTAGCGGAGAAGAATTGTATGCACTGTGGAGAGTTTTGTTTTGGAAGACTTTTCTCTTTCTCGTGCTTTTTATAAAATGGCTCTTTGAAACATAAACATACAGCAATAGAGACAGGTAAAAGAAGTGCACCCTGCATTTGGCACAGAAGGTTGGCAAAGTATGTGATGGCCCTCTGTTCTCATGGAAGTTTATTTCACAGTCTGGAACTAGCCATAAAATCTCTGTCTCCTGCACAGAGCTTTCAGTGATCCTTTAGATATCATGCACCCAGGCAACAAAGTGCCTTTTACACACACATAGAGACATTGAAGGATAGGTTAACATGTGCTCACAGTAGTTTGTCTTGCTAAGTAAGTGTACTGTACTATTTTGTACTAGCCGGAGTTCTAAGGGCCAATGGTTTCATTCCCAGGTATAATGCACTGCTGTAATCCAGATGAGAAGGACAAAAACATATATAATCAAGGCCGGGTCATTGTCAGCCAAGATGGGTGGGATGTAGTTTCCTGTACAACCAGAAGCTCTACTTGTGGATGCTGCAAGGAGAGAATTTCGCATCAAAGAGAAATCTAAAAGCACTCATGAATTACAGATTGAGTTGACCAATTATGGGTGTTTATCTTCAACCAGAGGAGCTTGTACCATGACTGAAAACTCCCCAAAGTCCCTCTTTGCACCAGCATAATCAAATGGATCTCATCCAAGCACTGGACCATTTTGCTAGTAGTGGCATAGTCACAGATGGTAATGATAATTAGAATTCTATCATCTGCATACTGCTACCATGTGAGTCCAAGTCATTTTACCAGTTAATCTAGTAGCTGCATGAAGATGTTGAACAGGACCAATAAAAAAACCCTGATCCCTCTGGGATTCTACAAGTGAAAGGTCTAGTGACAAAGGTGCAGTCTCTCATTTCTACTCTTCAAGCATGAAAGGACGTAAAACTATTTTAGAGCCTTCTCCTGACTTCTTTCTCAGACAAGACAACAATATCTCCAAGTCAAGAGAAGGATGAGAACTACCCTCCATCCATTAGTGCCACTAAAGATGTTTTCATCCCATATCCTGACCTGAATTCAAATTAGGCTGGGCCTAGGATACTGCCTTTAATCAGAAGAGCTTGTAGTTAGTCTTGGGCTAGATTCTCTATGAGCTTGCTCTGGAACAGAAGATTTTTTTATTGGGCAGGCGTTAGAACAGATGTATTCAGGGTGGGTTTCTTCAGTGTTGGTCAGACTACTGTACTCTGGAAAAAATGGAAGGGAAGATTACTTCCCTGAATGAGGAAATGACTTTGAGTTATGAGTGGCACCAGCTGCTTATGACTCTCTTTCATCAGCCAAGTCTTGGGTTCAGATTCTTTGGAAATATCTGATACT
>ML677383.1:2547193-2601150 GCA_007922305.1 Dermatemys mawii
ATATATATATATATATATATATATATATATATATATATATAGTACTTCACACACACATACTTGTTACTGTATTTTCCACTCCATGCATCTGATGAAGTGGGTTTTAGCTCACAAAAGTTTATGCCCAAATACATTTCTTAGTATCTTAGGTGCCAACAGAAAGTATGTTTACTTCAGGTAGTAATGAGTATCATTTTTCCAAGTTGTAAATTTTGTCTGACAGTATTTGAATTACAGAAAGTAAAGAATCACCATTTAATTTCAGATATAAAGTTGAAATCTTTGGGAGCTGCTAAATACTATTTTTCTGTTGACTTCCACGCTTTCCTTTTAAAACTATGAATTTCACCACAATCCATGTGCATTATCTCATGATGCATGAATCATCTTAGACACTAAAAAAACTTGGCAGAAAGCCTCAAAAGAATTACACTTTCAAACCTTTAAAAAAAATCTGCCAAGTACTATGTTCCACTACAATCATAAAAGAAAAACAAATGTCTTTTCTTAAACTCAGATCAAAATTATAAAATTGCTCATGATCTTTTAACTGTATTTTGGAAATAAGATTTTACAGTGTATGTTTATAATTAATTTACATACCATTGTCCTACTTATTGCAAAAACAAAAATTAATGTTATCAAATGCCCAAAGTTTTCAGTCATATGATGTTGTGGATTGACAAATAATAAGATACGTTTTTAATAAGACTACATCTGTTCTAAAGCATATGCTTTTAATCAAATATCTTGGCATAAAAACCAAAGAAATCATTATGCAATAATAAAATGCATATTTTAATGTAAAAGTTATTCTGTAAATATGCACAGGAGATCTCAGCTAGGGAGAAGTATTAGCTGACTCAGTCCAGGCCTAATGAAGCTCAAATGTGTCACAGGGTTTGTTCTGGGATGAAGGAAGAATAAGGGAACCATAGAAGTCAGAGCACAAAAAGACCCAGTAGTTTATTCTGTTCTTCTCCTTATCAATGCAGGATTTCTCCCTACAGTATATTTCTTAGTACTTAGTTCAATCTACTTTTTAAAAAGGTGGTGGTAATGGCTACTCAGAACAATACCACACAGGTGTTGGTATTAAGCTTTAGATCAAACGATTACCTTTACTTAATCAAAAGGATATATTTTTCCCCTTCCTCTCCCAGCTAGAATAGGAAAGTGAGGAAGGAAAAGGCTAGCTATACCAGAATGAATGCAGGGGAGAGGCCTCAGGAATCTGAGGTAAGAGACAACACACAAGTGAATGTGAGACTATTTTCCAGTAAGGTAAAGTGAATCCCACTATCAGCAGTAAATAAGAAAAGAAAACCCTAACATACGTAGTGCGCAAATTTCATATAACGATATTTAATAATCTTAGCATGAAGTACATCGACAATATGTCCTACTTAATTTTAAAATAAACTAGAAAATTATTCAAGCTGTGAAAATCTGAAAATATTTCCATCCAGACATTTCCAAGTCCATCCAGAAGTTATACAGGACATGTTATAGATGTACTTTATGATAAAGAAAAATTTAAAATACATGAAAAACTGACACACATTCAGATGATATAAGATACAGTTCTCCAAGAACTTACAACCCTATTTATTTTTAAACCTCTCTCCCTAATTCATCCTCTTGCCAGATATACTATTTCCTTCCATGATATCATGTTTTATCTCATTACTGGTTTGATCTTGCAAACATTTATGTAAGTAATTGTACAGGTTGTCTCAATGGAACTTTGCTTAAATGGGATTATTCAGAGGAGCAAAGTGATGTATGTACAAGTTTGTAGCACTGGACCCCTAGATAAGATCCTTGGCAATAATCAGGGCTTTAAATCATGCACCCATGGCACTATGTATAAATGATAAGTAATACTGCACTTCTGTTTCAATGGAAAGACTAAGGAAAAGGACATGTCAGATTCACCATAGTATGCCACAGAATTCATTTAAGTCCCTAACCTATCCATTGAGTAAAATACCATTTTTTAAATTTTAAAATTACCAAGGTGCTAAAACATTTGCACAAGCTCAGCTTTCACAGTGCATACAACAATCTTGATAACAGTCCGAAAGCTGGAAGTAGAAACTACCAACATGCATAAATGATTTTCACTTCAACAATCGTCTGTTTTATTAATCTCTTCAAGGCAATGTAAGCTTTTGTACTGAACAATGCAATCAACAACGAAACTAAAGTTTATTTGTGAAGATTAAGGAAACAGACTGAAATGCATTATGTATCCAACTCTTGATACAGTACATAAAAGAATAGCCTTTCTGCACTGTGCAGAAAAAACAATGGGTTTACTGAACGTGGACTGGGATAGTAAATCTCTTCAGTGAAGTCCAGCATGCTGGTGCAGTGGTAAAAAGAGACAACATAGTTAGAGCAACCTGATATACATGAAGGGTGGGTTACATAGAGAGGTGGTGGAATCTCCTTCCTCAGAGGTTTTTAAGGTCAGGCTTTAACAAAGCCCTGGCTGGGATGACTTAGTTGGGGACTGGTCCTGCTTTGAGCAGGGGTTGGACTAGATGACCTCCTGAGGTCCCTACGAACCCTGATATTCTATGATTCTAAGGAAGACCTTTTGAATATCCGACTCCCTGTATCTAAATGGCAAAATGTTATTTTATAGCAAGATGGAATATAATACATTAATTTTGTTTGCAGAGTTATTAGAGCCATGTTCGTTCTTAATATGCCAATCTCTTCATGGGCCACCTGGGGGGAAATTTTCTAAAAAAATACACTACAAAACCAATCATACATCTAAGATACATCAATTTTTTCATCCTCTGGACAGACTACTCGGATTTCAACCAACAATTTCAACAACAACCATCCATCCATCAAACTCTCTAAAACACTCCCACATGAACAATCAGATTCAACAATGAAATTGTACAGACAACTATATACAAGAAACCCACGGATCACAACACTTATCTGGATCTCAACAGATCCAATAACCACACCAGATGCACCACGAACTCTTATCTACAGATATCACAGAATATGCTCCAAGGAAAAAGTCCAAGTTACACACCTTAACACACTTAAAACCACCTTCACCAAATAAGAACACTCTACCAGAGAAGGAGAGTGGGTCCTACATGCCTACTGCAACATGCCATGTACCTCATCCAGTGCACTAAATGCCCCAACAACAACTATGTGGGTGAAACCAGACATTTACTCTCAAATGAAATCATACAGAATGATGACCAAAAGACAAAAATATCATTATCACCAGTGAGTGAACACTTTTTCACAAAAGGATCACTCTGTATCCAACCTCTCCAGCCTCATCATCATGAGAGCTTAAACTCATCACTTTGCTAGACATGAAAAATTATGGACTCAAAAGAGACACTGGTTTTATGTCCCATGACAAGAGATGTTAAATGCCCACTTCATCCTGAACGGCCTTTTGCAACCCGGGTTAACCCCTTATGCTAAACAATCTGTTCCACTTCGCATTTAGCTTTGACACTCTGTTTACCTTTCCCACACCTGAGGAAGAGCTCCACATAGCTCAAAAGCTTGTCTCATTCACCAACAAAGTTGATCCAATAAATGATATTATTCCCTCACCTACTTTGTCGCTTTCATATTATATCAAAACTTTCAACAATCAATGTTTCTCCAAAAGCAAGTACCCACTCTTAAATTTAATGTGCCTTTCAGAAACAAAGTGTTGCTTTATGTGACTCCACTTTATGGAGCTATAATTATAGGCTAGAGTTTTCTTTTTCCAAAGTATACTATTCTTGAGAGATCTTCCCTTCCAGACAAAGATGATGAAAGGTCTCTCACCAAGAAACTACACTTTACAAGAGGAAAATACTAAACAAGCAGCAATCTATCCTTTATATCAATTTGTTCCACTTCATGTTTCTTTGTGGGTATATTTTTAAATGTAGTGAGAACTTCTTCTATAAGTCTGCTTCAATTTGTACAGGGGTCTATATCAAATATCTCTGTAGATATGTCTGACAAAAAAAACCTTGGGTCACTATTTTTTTTTAAAGGAACATAAAGAATTAGGAATGCTTATCTGCAGGACTGTAGAACGCAAATAATGAAAAGGAGGAAGTCAGAAGGGTAGAACAGTTCAAGAGTTGAAACGGGAATTATTATTTTTCTTTTTAGCATTTCATGATCCATCTATGAGCACAGAGAGAAGACAAGCACAAAATAGAAAAAAGAGGAAGTAACTAAGACAAGGAAGAGCAGCATTGATCCAACTCATTTTAAAAGATGTTTAATCAGCTAGTACACACTGCTCTAACCCCTTTTCCTAGTTCTCACTTTTCTCCCCACTGTAGCACAAAAAGCTCCTTGTTGACTGGTGGCATCATGAGATTAAAACATCTGTCTCATTCTCTTCCTTAGTGGAAATGTGAAATAAACACTTTTTAGCCAATTCCACATTTTGCTACTTTCCAGTCCCTCTTAAAATTATTTTCTTGTTGCAATACAGTTTAAAATATCTTCACATTTTTAAACCAAACATTTGGTCCTTTTCTGAGATACACATCCATAAAAAACTGAGATGAGAACTGCAAGAATTAGTTTGCTGCATACAGATGCACGCACCACTGAACATATTTCCATTCAAAATTATGTTGCATTCTTGCTTAAGACTCTATAAATTAATGGAGATTAGCTTTTAGAGATTAGCTATTCAATTGAATTAATAGAAAAAGGGTATTGAAAAGTTACACTATTAGTTATGATGCAATTCAATGCCACTAAAATTCAACCAACTGTTATTGGAAAGCTATCCAAAAAGATCTCCCACTGACTCCAGGTACCATCTTCAGTGAGACAAAAGACTGCTTCCAACTCTCAAATCCAATCTATTCCAGAAGTACCTAATAAGTTGAAGGGACAACTGCAAAAAGCTTCTCAAACAGGTTGGTATGATGTTTAAACTGACCTGAATTCTTTTAATAACAGAAAAAAAAATCTCTTGCCTCTAATGTTTCAACAGTAAAGAGGATTTGTAATACACACAAACATCTGAGCTCTTCTTTCTTAAAATTAGGGACGAAAAGCTCAGTGGTTTGTGCATTAGCCTACTAAACCTAGGGTTGTGAGTTCAGTGCTTGAGGGCAGCTGTTTAGGGACATGGGGCAAAAATGGGATTGGTCCTGCTTTGAGAAGGGGGTTTGACTAGATGATCTCCTGAGGTCCCTTCCTCCTGTGAGATTCTATGACTCTAAGGCTAGTCCCCTGAACTGAAACAGGACCAACTACATCTACATCAACCCTTACCCACAGGAAAAGCATAGCAGAGTGGTTTGAACATTGGCCTACTAAACCCAGGGCTATGAGTTCAATCCTTGAAGAGGCCATTTAGGGATAAGGGCAAAAAAAACCTGTCAGGGGACACCTGCTAGTGTAAGCAGAGGACTGGACTCAATGACCTTTCAAAGTCTTTCCAGCTCTATTAGACAGGCATATCTCCACATATTTAACCCATGAGAATCTTGTACTCCCCTGAATGTCATTTTTCATATATCATTACAGAAAAACAATGTATCACTTTCTGGAAAGCATATATCGGGGTAGAGATCTCAACAGACAGGCACTATTACCATCCCAGAGTAAATTTATATGCCTCCACCCCCTAGCCAGTTTCGGTTTTTCAAAAGAGTTTATGTGGTAGCTGAGAGTTTAATAAAGTCACAATCTGATTTATCAACCTCATATGCTCCTTGTAAATAAAATATAAAATAAGTCCTCTAAGCTCCCCTAAATGTAGCTAGTGGTCTCCCCTTGCAATATAAAAATATCATCCACCTCCTTCTGTAACTGATGTATGAAAAGAGGTTCCATTGCTGCCTTTGGTACCTTGTGTGGAAAAATTCTATTTGAATGAGATCTTAAGACACAAATTGATCTGAACTAGTATTACTATCAGTCTCTAATCCCTTTGTTTTTACATTTTTTTCCTTTAGAGGACTGAGTATATTTAATATTATATGCACTACTCACTTTCTTTATTTTCCCTCCAACCTGGAAAAGCCAACTCTTCCATAATAGAGACACAAGGTGGGCGAGGTAACATCTTTTAGTGGACTAACTTCTGTCGGTGAAAGAGAAGCTTTTAAGCTTGTCTCTTTCACCAATAGATGTTGGTCAGTAAAAGATATTACCTCACCCACCTTGCCTTTCTAATAGCCTGAGACTAACATGCTTACAACAACACTGCATACAACTCTTTCTTATGTTTAACTATAGACTGAATTAATTGCCCTCTGCATTCTGTTTCCAGTTTTAGCTATAAATGATCCCAACTGCACAACATTCTGAAGAGGGAATTACAATACTATGTTTCATACTTTATATGAAGAAAGTGTTAAAGATGTTTACACCAATCTGCATCTTGAAACATAATTTCTTTTCTGACAACTGCCTAATTTTATGTATATTCTTGTAACTTTGTCCTGATTAGTAATGGGTTTCATTCTGAGACTTTGCTATTTATTCTTGGTCCTTTTATTAATACTTATTTAAAGTGTTTTTGTTATAGGTTCCTTCTGTGTAATGAACTGTCAGATCAATTTAGACACCTGAAAGCAAGCAGTTTTCAAAAATGACTTTGGTTCTTCCAACATACTGCCTGCCCTTCATCATTAGACTTTAGAAGTTACTCAAAACGATATAATTTTCCAAATAATTTCCAAAAGAAACAGAAGTGAACTTCATATTGGACTTGGCTACACATAAGCTTTTAAATTTTCAGTTGTGACATTGTTTAAAATGGCTCTGAACTAATGTTATATCATTTAGACAACATGCCAAGCTTTGAAGACATTGAAACCAGTTTTGTTTCAAAAGCATGGGGCAAATGACAACTGGAGGCGATGGTGCAATTCATATACATTTCACGGGAGGCAGTAAATGCTTGACAGTTCTTAAAAGTTGGTCAGTTTTGAAAGTCAATCAGCATGCAATTGTGTAAAGACCTCTTTAGATTCAGACATGCTGCTTTGCAGGCCAGAGCACCTTTACAGATCCAAACTTCAGTAAAAGTAAATGTATGTGTGTCAAACAATGCATGTGGCAAAAGATAGTTATATACAGTCTAAACTTGCATAAGGTGTTTATTTGGCTTAACAATCTATTGACAAAATGTTTATCCAAATCAACTGGAGAGCTATGGGAGCGAGTGGGGGAGGACGCGTATGTTGTGGGGTTGGAATTATGTGTGGGGGGAGAGAAATGGGGAGAGGCACAAAGTAATAGATTGCCATTAAAAAACCTTACAAGTACTGTGACGGAGTCAGTCCAGAAGGATATAGGAGAGTGCTGGAAGGCAGGTATATTAGTCTGAGGATGTGCAGGTCCCTGTTCCCTGGATAGCCAAACAAAGGCTATTCCAGGCCAATCAAGACACCTGAGGCCAATTAAGAACCTTCTAGAAAGGAGCAGAAACAGCTAGCCTAATTGGGACACCTGAAGCCAATCAGGGACTGGCTGAAACCAGATAAAAACCTCCCAGTTAGTCAGGTGGGCTGTGGGTGTCAGGAGCTGTGGAAGGAAGTTATGCTGTTGGTGAGACTGAGTGGTGGACAACATATCATACAGAAGGAAGGAGGCCCTGAGGTAAGGGTGAAGTGGAGTTTGAAGAAGCGGGGACTGCTGTGGGGAAGTAGCCCAGGGAATTGTATTGTGTTTTGTTCCTAAAAGGTCAGCCATCTTAGCTGATACTATAAGGGTCCCTGGGCTGGAGTCCGGAGTAGAGGGCGGGCCCGGGCTCCCCTCTTTTCCATCTTCCACACTGGCCTGTGATGAAGGTAACTCACTAGGTGGTGACTCTTGCCAATTATACTGAGAAAGGGAGGTCACTCTGGGGCCTAGATGAGTTTCTGAGGCCCCTAAATCTGCCAGGAAGCGCAGGACCCACAAGTACAAACTTGGAGCTTTGTGACAGTACCAAATACAGTGAACTACTAACACAGAACAACTTTATCTTCTTTTTAAAACCCATAACTCAGAGAAGATGCTCTAAAGGGCACAACATTTGCTAAGCTGAACATGAGTGCTAAGGTATACAAATTGTGCTTTTAAAGAGACTAGGACTTTTTAGCTTGGAAAAGAGGAGACTAAGAGGGGATATGATAGAGGTATATAAAATTATGAGTGGCATGGAGAAAGTGAATAAGGAAAAGTTATTTACTTGTTCCCATAATAGAAAAACTAGGGGACACCCATTTAAATTAGTGGGCAGCAGGTTTAAAACAAATAAAAGCAAGTTGTTCTTCGCACAGTCAACCTGTGGAACTCCTTGCCTGAGGAGGCTGTGAAGGCTAGGACTATAACAGGGTTGAAAAGAGAACTGGATAAATTCATGGAGGTTAAGTCCATTAATGGCTATTAGCCAGGCTGGGTAAGGAATGATGTCCCTAGCCTCTGTTTGTCAGAGAGGGGGTGATGGATGGCAGGAGAGAGATCATTACCTGTTAGGTTCACTCACTCCGGGGCACCTGGCATTGGCCACTGTCGGTAGACAGGATACTGGGCTAGATGGACCTTTGGTCTGACCCAGTACGGCCTTTCTTATGTTCTTATGCTTTCCTGAAATTCAATATTTTCAACAAGGGTAATTCCATCTGAATAAGATGACAAATGACCAAAGGTCTGATTCTGCTCCCTTAGACATCCAGGGACAAAACTCCTATTGATCTCAATAGAAATAAGTAGAAGCTGGTTCCAATAAGGCACATACTACCCCGATCAATATTTGTGTTGATTGTTGACAATGTTATGTTTATATGTCAATACCTATTTAAGTTTACTAAATTTATTAAGAGTACCTACACACATACTAATAAAATTAACGAATAGAGATTTTGTGAAGTACAAACCTCAAAAGGGACAAAATTTCATGATATATTTTCATTTTAGTAATTCATCCAGGTTCTTATATTGGTGCCCTTATCACTGTATCCAAGATCCTCCTAAGGGGCAAAAAATGGCAAATCTCCCCATCCTCCTCCCCCTTTGAACAAGACGCACAATGTTTTCATTTTCTGTACATTATTATTTAACATAGGAGAGCAACAGAGATGGTATAAGGTTACTAATGTTGTAAAGCTTGGGCAAAAGGGTAGGTTTTGCATTTTAGTTCTGATGGTGAGGAAGTTAATGGTTATTCTCATTTCATGTGGCAATAATCCTGATCCAGGGTTCCGACTCCTACTGTAATAGGTCTCTTCTGGTCATCATCTTTGCTGTTCCAGTGGAATGTACCTATTGTGAGATTTCATGGTAGTACAGAATGAGAAAAAGCCTCTCTCTCTGTCCCCCACCCTTACCCCAGGAAGGCAGAATCAGTTCAGTAGGGAGCTCTGTGGGGAGGGGGAGGCAAAAATCAGAACATCTTTGAAATACACAGTTTCCAATGAGGTGTCGGGGGTGGGGCAGCGGTGCACTCCCAGCAACTTGTATTGTGGAACAGGCAGGTATCACCTACTCTAAGTTTAATACGCAACGAACAGCAAAGCAAATATTGTAAACATTATTTAATAGAATGGTTTAGATTCTCAAGTAAGACCAAAACCACTTACCTTGCCCAGAATTATATATTGCTTTTACAGACTTTTTCACTTTCTGGAGTGCAGTTCTGTCTTGATCCAATGCCTATAATAAAAGAAAGACCATCAGTAAAGACCACCTCTGTTTAGCTTGTTATTGAATACTATCAGCCAGTTTCATAATATTTCTTAGTAAACAGTGAATAATTTCACGTCTGAAAGCACTACAGAAGCACTGTGATCAGCCCTCTGGGAAGGTCTTAGGTCACTCAACCCCCTCAAGTCAATTAAAGAGCTGAATTAAACAGCTCTGAAGGGAGACTTATCCTGGAGAGCTGAATGGCTGAGAGAGAGCTAAAGGACAGCTATAAGTTGATTAAAGCTTTGTAAAAGAACTCTGTCAACTTGAAAGACAGTCAATTTAAAAAAGTAAATTAAGAGTAATTTAGGTATTACAACTGCCTGAGTTCCATGCCAATTTCTATGGTTTTAGCCATTCCACTATTACTCAAACAAAACTGACTATTCAGGGGAAACCGTGAAACTGTCACTCAGTAATTCTGAGGTTAGTTGTTGTGATATTAGGTACAACATTTTTAGATACAATTCTGACTTTTCAGGCTGTGTTCCTCTTAAAAATAAATTGGATACAGAGTGATAAATTTAAAGAAAAACAAAATAAACCAAAAATTAAGAACCTGATTTTATAAACACATTGTTCAAGTGGGAACAATCTGTAAAAGTATTATTACTCAAGTAAATAACTGTTTTCAGCTTTGGTACCTAGATTTGAAACACAGAAGCCTCTAGAGACTAAACCCCTGACAAAGTTTTATAACCTCATAAAACATCTCATGAACCTATTCACAATCTATTGAAACGGATGAAACAGGTTAATAAACCTTCAGAAAGAACTTTTCTGTGAAAGCTCCAAATTAAAATAAAGTCAAAAATGAAAAGTCAGCCTAATTTGTGGAGTAAGAAATTTTCAAGTCCCACTAGAGCTTCTTAAGACACTCTAGGCCATTCCCTTGTAAATTTAGGTATTGGGCACACTAAGCACTTTACTACATAGGTTTGCTAACATAACTCATTGTTCATAACTGAGAGAATAGATACACAATAAAAGTGTTTAAGTTGATTATTTCAGACCACTAAAGACAAAGGGAACAACTTAATATCAATGGCTACAGTGTTAGGTTTATATTAATAAATGTTCAGTTAATACCCTGCATTTCGGCAATGCACTTCGATTCAGATTGTTACCTAAAATTTAAGTGGCTCAATTCTGACAAAGCAAAATAGTTATAGTTAAAAGATACAATACCAATAGTAAAAGATAATACATAACAATATTTTATGGATTAGTATTCAATTCAGAGCATATTATGTACTCGACTGAACAACTATTAGCATTTCAAATTTTTGACAAGTTCAAAACCACAAAATTGGCAATACTCCCTCTTTATGCTGTTTTTTTCTTTTCATTTCAATTATATCTGAACAATGGATAAAAATACAGTTTTACATAAACACAATCTTTTCTTTAGTTACAGTGGGCAATATTTTATCTTATGCCTTATACTACGATGGAAACTAAAAATATTTAAAATTGTAAAACTGACAAATACCAACACTAAGAATGTTTATCATTGTACTTGGAAGATCTTATGGTAGTACAAGTCATGTAGTTAGATGACCTTTGCTGCTTCCCCAATGGTAACCAAAACTATTACTACTATAATTACAGGCAAATCCATAAACCACCTCAATAAGTGCTTATCTTGAATGTCTATTGAAGCTCTAAGTTCAATTAGGATGGTGAAGGCTACTCAGAAAATATAGTGCAATTCTTCACTTATCTAGCCACTTTTTAGTTTAGGTTTGGAATTTCAACATTAGAATTTTTTTTTCTCAAAATACAACTGTTGATGTGTGAATTAGATGATTCAGTGATAAAGCTTGTGCAGCGATCTGATAACACTGAACCAAACAAGACACTCAGGAAGAAATTCAAAGCTCTAAGAAAACTTGTGTGTGTTCATGAAGGGAAGTTTAATTTGGAAATAGATAAATGAAAATTTGACCTTCAGAGTGAAACCTAATTGAATTTTTTATAGTTTTCTATTCATTGGAGTGGGTTTGCATTATTTATGGAGTGCCATCACTGAGTGCAGCACATATAGATGATGACATCTCTGACCTTAAAGGAGCTTATAAGCTTAATCAGACTGACAACATGGGTCATTTTTGTACATTTATACTTTAAAGTATTATCTCTAATTGAACAAATCCAGTCTAGCTTAAAATATATCATATATATCAATTCAGGGCAGAATGTTTGTACAATGCTTTACACAATGGGACCCCAACTCTAACTAAGGTTTCTGGATGTTACAACAATTATCATACCTTCCTCCATTTAATAATTTCAAAACAGAGGCACTTTTGTCCCCAAATATGTTAACACATCAAATGTAAGAGTTTAATATTTTATTACACTATTTTGCTTCCAAGGAAGTTGTTATAAAATAGCAGAGTGCAATTATGTTGCATCCAAGTTTCAAATTAATTTTTATTCGTAAGTACTGTCTTTGGAAGGGTTCAAATGGAAAGGAGCAGCTTTGTATTCCCCTACTAGTCCAAAGTACGTGTGCACATATATACTAAAAAAAATTCCAAGCAGACGTATTTCAATGTAAGCAGATGTCTTATTTTACAGACAGAAAATTATTAAAATATTTTTATTCTATAAAATAGAAAGTTCTCAAATATAAAATTTTGACAAGAGCTTCACATGGGTAGATTCATAAAAGCTGTATTCCCATAGCTGGACATTAATAATTTTCTGGCATTCTGAATCTTTTGAAATGGGTGTGTAAAAATTTGTAGATTGATGTATTAAAGAACTACTGTAGGAGGTCAAATAAAACATTATAATCATGAATATTACATTATAAGTCTATAATTTAGTACCCTGGAACTAAAGTTCAAAGCAACAGAAGTTCCTATAGTGTTTATTCATCTAAAATGCATTTAAACTCATAATAATTACAGGCAAATGCAATACTTAACTGCAAGTGAACTAATAGAAATATTGAAACTACATCTAGATCTTGGAAATGGCATCTTAATCTCTGACAGATATTTAAGACCTTTTCTTAGAAGAAATAATGTATGAATTGAACTAAAACAAGTGTCATTGGTACACTGCTTCTGTGGATTAACCAATGTTAATTTGGCACATTATAATGCATTTTTCCATGCAAAATTTCTATCTTTCAGGGTTCACCTGAATTTTATACATGCATAGCACTTTAGCAAGTGGACACTTTTACATTAACTAATACTGATTCTTCTGAAGGATAAATGATCTCTACTGTTTCCTTTTTTTTTAAGCCACTATCTTATATGAGATCACTTTTGTGGTCTTTCAGGAGAACACCGCAGGACTACTGACATCACAAATAATCAGTGGTGAGAAAAGCAACTGATTCCATCAAATGAGGAGAGAAGACTTAAAACCAAGCACCCTTTATTACTACAGATTATTATTAATCCTATGGTAAAAAACTATGTTACGATTTATATTGCTTGGTGATATGTCATCCCTTTGTAGAATGCTGAGTTGAGCAAATATCAAACTACTGAAAACAAGGAAATGCACAATTAAGGCTGTTCATGCAACCTACGCCAGTCTGCACAGAAAAGATGCGTACTGCATTCTGAAGATATGCATGCACCTCTTCTTCCTAAAAGATGACACACATCTTTGGTAATGCTAGCAAAGTTAGCCTTAACATGTGGGACTCAAAACATTTATTCATCAAAGTCATCGTCTGTGTCTTCTCAGAGCACCATCCCTAGACAATGTTGTCAATACTAATCCTTGTCCATGTCACACTCAAACATATCTGTGCAAGGAAGGCTGCAGGCCAAACATCTGGAGAGTTGTGAGCATTTGGTCATTGCACATAAGCATTTGATTTGGAGAAGGATTGATTCAGGAACGCACGGTATTTCAGATATAACTAGTGTGATCAGTCCCTCCTCCAAGACCCATCCATGCCCGATTGGAGAGAGTAGTTTTGGAGGTGCTCAGTTATTCTGGAGCCATTCCATTACATGATAATTTGCCCTGTAGATAGCAGGTATACATATACCACTTATCAGGGGCAATTTTTCTGTCTGCTTCTGAGAAAACATCTCCCAATGTAGCTCTACAAGTATCATAAATATGGTCATCAAATGGCAAATGCGGTATATGAAGCCCAGAATTTTTTAAAAATCAGGTTGCTGATTTAGGTTTGTAATTATGCATTCAAGAACTTAACTTTAGGCACCCATTTTTGAAAATCTTGGCAGTAACACTTTGGCAAGCAAAATTCTCTCCTTCTGATACCAAGATGCAAAGTCACTGTCCACTCAAACAAAACTGGTATTTCTCATTCTACTGCTGATGCATAGAAAATATTCTTATAGCTGAAAAAGACAGCAGGGTAAATGCAGTCAAAGAAAGATAATTTGGCTAATTAATGGAAAAAGAAGACTGCCAGCCAAGAAGAATCAGTTGACCTGAAGATACTGGTTTTAGCTAAGAGGCAGTCAATTATTAATTTCAAAGGATTATGAAGATAATCTGTTCTCTTGCCACCTCTTCCCCAAAAATAAAACATGTATAACTTAAACCAAAAAGTGACAATACTGTGGTAGACAGGTATTGTACTTTCACACATTTTATGCTAAATATTCACATTGGCTTACATGTAGTTTTGTTGGTCCCAGGACATTAGATAGACACACCAGGGTGTTCTCTGCACTGTTCAAGAATGGTTAAATGAGCATCCAAGAAGTGAGACTGCGCTTGTTTGGTGGTGTAATGGAGTTACAAAAGCATTTAGCATAAGGGGAAAAAGCCATGATTTTTGTGCAACATTCCAAAAGCACACTTTCTCTGTTATCAAAAATAATGATGCAAGGAAAAATGAAAACAGTTATTTTTTGCTTCTGTTCAACTAGAAACATATGAGCGGAAAATAAATGTTGGCAAAAGAGGCAGACATTAAGAAGCATGAAAACTAAAATTTTCCCTAAAGAGTATGTAGTAACCAAAAAATTAAAAACTAATCAAAACCTACATGATACAACTCTCAGCATGCTCGGAGCTACACAAACAGAACACAAGTGGCCATGGTTTTCAGAAATGACTCATTTTGATTACCCAACCTGACACCTTATAAAAGCCTGGTTTTCAGAAAATACTGACAACCAGTCTCTGAAAACAAACAAACAAAAAAAATCAGGCCCCTCTAAAATGTCTCAAGTTGAGCACTCAAAAATTAAGTCTTCCAAAATAACCAGTCACTTTTGAAAGTCTTTGCCAAGGTGCCGCTGTAGATTTCTCCATCTGCCTCTAAAAACTCAAAATGTAGTTACGGTATGTAGAGTCAGCCACGTTACCCAACTACAAACAGTTTTAAAAGAAAAAAAACTGTAGTTCTGATGGGTCCAATATTAGATAAGTTTAGATACTGAAGTATTTTTAGCAAAGCAACAGAGAGATAGTATGTTGAGAATTTGTAAATCTTAAAATGACTCATCTACTATTCAAAATTTCACATGGGTGAAATATCACAGCTTCTCACTACAATGAAAGATGAAAAAAAGCTGAATCAGATTTTTATACTGGATTACTGTCAGTGACATTTTCAAAAGCTCCTAAGACGTTTCAGAGCACAATCCCAGTAACTTTCCATGGGACTTGTGCTCCTAAGTCACCTAGGTACTTCTGAAAATTACACCCTTTTGCCATTTCCTTCCCTCATCTATCCAAACACAACTGCTACATATTGCTTAGGTTTGGCCCCATCCATGTTGGATGTGTAAGAGGTCAGTCTGAATGGAGGAATTTTTAAAACATCTAAAGACTGTGAAAACATGGATAAGTGAGGTCTTAATGGAGCCTTAACCAGTGAGAGGGAGCATGACTCCAGTCTTATGTAGTCTCTGCAGAAATAAGGCAGCCCGCACCATATACTTAGGAAGGAGAGAAGGAGTAGAGCAAGGGGAGCTACAGATGGGTTACAAACTCCACTCAAACTGACAAGAAATTCTAAATCACTTGCTAAGGTCCAATTCTTTATACAGTGTGAAGTAAATAAACATTGATTCTTGATTAAGACACTATATTCATGTAATGTTAAAGAAAAGTTTTGTAAATGAGTTCCAATAGTTCATGGATTAGGGACCCAATCTTATGGGATTCCAGGGATTTCTGTATAAATTATTTAGATTAATCTTTCTATCTATCCAATGGGACTTAGTGTTCAGTCTAGAAGATACCATCAGAGATGCTTAGTTTGCAGTTCTCAAATGATGGATTTGTGTCTCCAGCAATAACATGCATGTCAGCAAAAATGTTTTTAAATAAATAAATATACAGCGGTGAGAAATAACAGACTTCAACCCGATTGTCCTGCAAATTTGTGTACACAGAGTCAGTCTCTTACCTCTCTCTAACAGTTAAAAGTTTCAAAAAATTCAATGAACAGAAAATTGTTGGGGGTGGAATAAATCTGGACAGGAAGAAGTCGTCTGGAAATAAATGTGAGAAGGGAGGGACAGTACAATATATCTAACTTCTCCCCATTGGGCCATGCCACCCAGAGCAAAATCTTTCACCTTAAAAAAAACTTAACTGATAAATGTCACAGGTTTATTTTCATAGGTTTCTATCAAAGCCTAATAGTTATTTTCTGAAACTAGGTGCTACTAAATGTAATATCACAGCATACCATGTTAATCTCTGAAAACTGCACAGTGGCTTTGAAACAGTGAATTTAAAAATCATAATACTTAAATATGAAATGGTTCTGGATGAATAAATTGCAAAGTAAAAAGGAATATTACAAGCATGTAAAGACAAAATCAGAAAGGCTAAGGCACAAAATGAGTTACACCTAACAAGGGAGAAAAAAGGCAGTAAGAAGAGGTTCTATAAATACATTAGAAGTAAGAGAAAGATGAAGGAAAAAGTGTAGGATCTCTCCTATGCAGGGAAGGAGAGCTAATTATGGATGACATCAATAAGGCTGAGGTGTTTCATGCAGTTTTGTTTCAGCTTTCACTAAAAGGTATATTGTGACCAGATGCTTGACATAATTAATGTTAACAACAAGGGGGAAGGAACACAAGCCTAAACAGGGAAAAAATAAGTTAAAGAATATTTAGCTAAGTTAAACTATTCAAGTCAGCAGGCTCTGATAAAATTCACCCTAAGGCAGAGGTTTCCAAACTGGGGTTCTTGAACCCTTGGGGGTTTGCAAAATGTTACAGGGGGTTCTAGGGAAAAAATTCCCTAATGGCGGACAGAGCTGTCCGTAGGGACTCCAGGGAGCACAGGGCCAGCAGCCTGGAGCCCCTGGACTACCAAGCGATAAGCAGTTCAAAGCAAGCATATCTATCACACTGAGGAGATTTAAACTTCAAGACTCCTCATAAGAAATGGAAAGGGGGGGTAGATATTTCTTGCTGTTTTTAAAATTATTATGAAAAACAAGTTTAAGCGTTGTTGTAATGTGTTGTTTGCCCAGTCTGCTCAAGATCTGAATGCTTGTGTAGGAGGAATTCTTTGAGTTGGCTTCTTAAATACCTTCATGCTGTTTCACATCTGATACTCCTTGATGAAACATAGGAGTCTTGTCTTATAACAGGCTTATTCAAAGTGATACAAGATACAAAAGTGAGACCTCAGAAGAGTGTGGCTGTTTTCATAATGTAAGAAAAATACTGTAATGATAAATATCATAAATATTGGGTAATAAGCATGTCATACAAACAGTTTTTATATTTCCAAGGTCACTGCTTTTATAATTTATATTCAGGTAAAGGAAAAACTCCCCGGAAATACTCATTTTTAGGAGGGGGTTTGCGAGACTTTACATTTTAGTGAAAGGGGTTCACAGGTTGTTAAAGTTTGGGAACCACTGCCCTAAGGTCCTTGAAGAATTAGCTGAAGCAATAATGGAATTGTGACTATTTTTGAGAAATTATGGAGAACAGATGAGGTCTGAATAATGGCAAACACAGGACTTATTTTTAAAAAGGGGAACAAAGTGAAACAGGGGAACTATAGACCAGTCAGCCTAACTTCAGTACCTGGAAAGATACAAATAAAAATCTAACTGTAAGCACCTAGACAGTTATAAGGAATAGCCAACATGGATTTGTCAAGAACAAATCATGAGAAATCAATATAATATCCTTTTTTGACAAAGTAACTGGCCTAATGGATGAGTGGAAGCTGTACACTTGATACATCTTGATTTTAGTAAGGCTTTTGACACAGTCTCACATGACATTCTCATACACAAACTAGGGAAATGTCATCTAGATTAAACTACTATAAAATATGTGGATAGCTGGTTGAAAGACCTACTCTCAGAGTTGTGATCAATGGCTTGTTGTCAGACTGGGAGGGACATTCTATAGAAAGTCCCACACTAATTAATAATTTAATTATTCACTTGGATAATCAAGTAGAGAGCATGCTTATACACTTTGCAGAGGACACCAAGCTGGGAGGGGATGCTTGCACTACGTAAGCCACAGGACTTAGTTGTCCTACTGCACTTGGTGCTGGTGAAGCCTCAGCTGGAGCACTGCATCCAATTTGAGGAGCCACACTTTAGGGAAGATGTGTCCAGAGGCGAGCAACAAAAATGATAAGAGGTTTAGGGAAACTGACATACAAGGAAAGTTCAAAAAAACTGAGCACGTTTAGCCTTGAGAAAAGACTAAGGGGGGACCTGTTAAGAGTCTTCAGATGTGTTAAGGGTTGTTAGAAAGAGGATGGAAATCATTTGTTCTTCATGTCCCTATATGGTTGGGCAAGAAGTAATTAGCTTAATATGCAGCAAGAGAGATTTAGGTTAGCTATTAGGAAACACTTACTATGAAAATAGTTAAGCACTGAAAAAGGCTTCCAAGAGGGGTTGTGGAATCCCCATAACAGGAGGTTTTTAAAGAAAACACTCAGAAACCTTTTAGATCTAACTTTAGATTAATGAGGGAACACATTATGAGACAGGAGACTAACAAATGAAGCTGGTTTGAGTTAATATAAGCAATTCCCAAAATTTCTAACACAGCTAATGCCAAGGAAACAATACAAAAATGTACACTACCCAGCCAGTCAGAAGCCGATTGTTCCCAGGGCTTGCCAAACAACATATGAGAAATTAGAAAACAACAAATTAGGTCCACTGCTTATGGTCATTCTCAAAGGTGGTCTCCTTGGAATCATGTTAATATTGTTTGTATTAATCTACTGGTTTCCTTTATATTTTGTGGTACTTGTAGATGGAAATTTGTTTTAATCAAAAAGTTGCCTCCGCCAGTAAAGACCTGCTTAAAACAGTAAGCCTCTTCCAGTGTGAAAAAACAATTCTGATAAAGTGATCAATGAATCCCCACCTTCATTACCATTCTGGAAATTAACACTTCCGCTAATCTTGTTCATGGAGGAAAAAAAGGGCAAAAATGAGTAGTACACTTTTCCAAAGGTTCTGAGACCATTTCTAAATTCTCTATATGACAAAACTTGAAAGATGATAGAATTAGAAATGAGTGAACTTGTTTGGGAATTATTCCACCCCACTATATAGCTCATAGCAAGCTTACAGATTAGAAGGAGATAGGCATCACTTTGCAAGGGAGATAGCTAGGTTGGCCTTTTATTTAAAAAATGTATCATTTAGAAAGGCAGGAGGAAATCTGGGACACAGAGTGGAAACAACACTATAATGGTGCAGGATTTTCTTATGATTCAATCTTGGAGAAGACTGTTCCGTTTGACAGGTTTTACTGATTGCTATTCGGTGGTTTTCATTCTTTTATTATGCACAACTTGAATATATAGTTTACATATGTAAACATATACCAAATAAATATTTAAAACAACAAAAATATCAAAACTCCATGTTAAAATGCATTTAGAAGTGAAATTTTCTGCAATTTGGTCAAATGTGATCTGCACAATGTAAATCGATCTAATGAACACTTTTCACTTAAAGCTGTTATATAAGCCAATAAAAGAGGAGGATAAACACCAGTGGAGGAGATGGTTTAATGAAGAAAACTGATGAAATGCCCAGAATTACCAATTACTAAGCATTTTAACATGTTTTTAACCATTACATTCACATCTGGTAATCTTCCCAGCTTTTAATTAGTAACAGCTTCTATGTGAGAATTTTTCTACAGTTCCATTGTTTTCCTAATGAAATGCATACACATACTTTATAAAAGCTTTCCTGATGCAGACCATTTACTTCAAATACAATACTGGTTTTCTATTAGCGGCAAGGGGTTTAGGGCCATAACCAGCTATCAGTTGTTTTAGCATTTCTCTTATAAATCAATTTGCAGTCTTTGCTGCTGTGTTCCCCCTTCCCCTGCTCCCAACTTGCATTCTGGTTTTTCTGGTTTCCTTCTCAAAGAAAGAAAGAAAAAGAAAGAAAGAAAGAAATGAAGAGGAGAAGGAGAGAAGCAAGGAATCTTTTAATCTCACTACTGAATTCAAACTTAGCCGAGCAGGAAATCATCTGAAAATGTATTTCAATTACCAACAAATATAACTTGCACAACCCTCTCTATCCACACCTCTGTATCAACATCCATCAATTCTTTTTTCTTTATAGATCTTGGGTGAAATCCTGCTCCACTGAAGCCAATGAAAGTTTTGCTATTTTCAATGCAACTGGATTTCACTCATTGTCTGTGGCCTTAAAATTAAATTTTATAAGTCCCACCAGAAAAAAAATATTGATTTTTCCAGGTTCTTTATTTATGTAAATATTGAAAATTAAAAAAAAAATTGTCTCAAAACTCAAAATCTAGCAAACGACTGCTCATGATCATGACACTTTTTAAATAGTTGAGTAATGCATATTTTAGGGCAGTGGCTCTCAACAAGGGATGTGTGTGCCTTTGTGGATACACACGTCTTCCAGGGGTACTGTGACGGGGCTAGCCAACCCCGCACTAGCTCAGACGGGGTTAAGCCAGTCGCACTGGCAGCAGAAGTCCCGTCCCTGCAGGTCTGGGCATGCTCCACGTACTCTGTCTGTATAAAAGGAGGGAACTCACCTCATTCTGGGCTGGCAGCCGTAGGAGGAGGACGTGCCTGGGAAGCTCCAGAAGAGGACCAGCCTCAGCCCCTGAAGGCACCAGGATCCGAGGCTTCCCCAAACCTGCCCGAAGCCCAGCAACGGGAGCAGACAGAGGAGGCGACTGACCCGACAGCTCATGGAGGGGCCAAAGACACCTGGGAGATGCTGGCGGCGAGTCTAGTAGAAAGTGACCCAGGGAGGGTAGCAGAGTGGTACCTGCCACCCAGGAAATCTCATCGTCTTTTGGTTGGATCCCCCCCACCCCCGCCACTGAGTCAGTGGCAAGGTGCTATGCTACTGTTAGGGCCTTGGGTCGGGGTCCGGTGGAGTCAGGTGGGCCTGGCCCCCCCTACCTAGCCTCCTCTGTAGACTCTGGCTGCTAGGCCATATTGCCCTACAACCCAGGGAGACTCTATAGACTCTGGCCACTAGGCTGCATTGCCCTGTGATCAGGGACGACTCTATGGACTCTAGATATTAGGCTGTGCTGCCCTGACACTAGGGGCGGCCCTATGGACTCTGGCCATTAGGACACGCTGTTCAACCCTCAGGGGCATAGACCCCAACAGGTACATTAACTCATCTAGATATCTGCCTAGTATTACAACACGCTACATAAAAAGCACTAGTGAGTCAATACTAAATTAAAATTTCATATCGACAAAATGGGAAAGTAAGCAATTTTTCAGCAACATTGTGCCATGATACTTTCATCTTTTTATGTCTGATTTTGTAAGCAAGTAGTTTTTAAGTGAGGTGAAACTTGGAATATGCAAAACAAATCTGACTCCTGAAAGGGATACAGTAGTCTGGAAAGGTTGAGAAACACTGCTTCAGAGCTCTCAGGAAGGGAATGTGGTTTAGTAGAGTGGGCACAGAATGAAAGCCAGGTTCTTCCAATTCTAATACCAGATCTACTCATTGTGAGGCCTTTGCCAAATCTCAATCTGTGTTTCCACAACTGTTAAAGAGAAACAAGGTTTAGGAAATTTTTAAGACAGTTAGTTAATGTTTCTGAAGATCTCTGAAGATGTACAACTGTATGTAAATATTGACCAAGTCAAATGAAAATGGTCCTAAAAATCCTTAAATTGAAGTCCTTTTTATTTTCCTGAAATCCTCTCCATTTCAGAATTACACAAATGCTAAAGTCAGTCCTCTGAGTATTCTTCACATAACCAATTTACTGCTATTTCTGTAATTATTTCCCAGTGACATCTTCTGCTTTTGCAATCTGCATCATCCAGTCTCTAAGCAATCTGTTAAATCTAGTTTAAGGAAATTTGATCGCCTAGATGTCTGGACCAAGACGCTAAGGGTATGGCTACACAATGAAATTAGGTGCCAGGTGCAAGAATTTCTCCTGTTATCTCCTGTGGGTTTAAATATGGAGGCAAAAGACAGCAGAGAAGACAAATAAACTCCACATTCAAAATGGAGTTTGCAGCCTGCCACAGATATACCTAGAGAGTCCCTAATGTCAAATAGAATTCATAAACTGTACAGATTCCCCAAAACAACACTGGAAGTCACAGAAAGTTGAAATCTAGTGAGCAGAGATTAACTTTTCACATATAACACAATTGCCTCAGTTGATCATTTGACTCCATAAGCTCTTCTATTTCTCACAACATCCTCTAAGTTCTAGCGCCTGAACATTACTAAGTGGTAACATTTACCAGGGATCAATGCTGCTGCGATCAATGAAATGGGGGTTAATTTAGTGGATCTTGTGAAGACTCGCTAAATCAATCACACATCACTCTCACACCAACTCTGGTACTCCACCACAACCAGAAGTGTAAGATAAGTCAATGGGAGAATGTCTCCTGTCAACCCAGCACAGTATAAACACCGCAGTGAAGACCTAAGCTACGTTGACTCCGGCTACATTATTCACATAGCTGGAGTTGCACAACTTAGGTTGACTTAACCTGGTAGTGAAAGGCCTAAGTATCTAAGCACCGGCTGAAGTAGATTTAAAGACTGATTTAGTCCATAATTTAGGACTAAAGGTGTATATCAGTGATTCTCAAACTTTTGAGAACTGAGACCCATTCTTCCTTCCTCGGCTGCCACGGCAGACCCTGGTACGTCTGCCAAAAAGCCGCCAAATAAATTACTGCTGCATTCGGCGGCTTTTCGACAGACATGCCGAGCGCTCCCGAAATAGCTCAGCATGTCCGCCAAAAAGCCTCCAAATGTGGAAGTAATTCATTCGGCGGCTTTTAAGCGGTAGCAGGAGCTCACGACCCCCCTGGAAGCACTCGGCGACCCCCAGTTTGAGAAACCCTGGTGTATATTCTGTAGAAACACAAACACAATCATAGGCTTGCTTTTATATAATACTAAAGAACCACAATAATCAATAGGCCTATGAAGCTCAGACTTAAGGTACAACAGTGATATTCATAGGTGTTCATTTTCAAAAAGGCAAAAGAGCAGAATGGTTTAGGTGACTGAATATTAAAGGAAACTGGACATGAGTGGAGCCACTGAAGAGCACCCAATAAGCCAATATGCAATAAGAAGTTGCACCAGTTAGCCAAAAACCTGGACCAGCAGCTTCATGCTGGCTTTGCACACAAAAAAGCATTCTAGCAAATGCTGGATAAGTGAGGCGCAGAAGCCCGGACGGAGTAGGAAAAGCTACAGAGCCTGGTCTCTGAAACAAAAGAATTGCAGCACACTGTTCACCAGGGTCCCAATTTTAAACTCTACCCAGAGTTTGGCACCTAAATCATTTAGGCTTTGTTAAAGTTGTTAGGATTTAGACACCTAAACAGTAATTTGTATGTCTAAAATAGGCTTTTCGGGGGCAAACTATAGGCACTGAAGTTTGGAAATTCAGCTCCAACTGATACAAAGTTGTCATGCAGGCAACCATGGATGTAATTGTCTCCCTCTAATGGCTAGTTCTAGAAACTATACAGCCTACCATCATCGGACATACAAAGGAGTTATTTTGTTCAAGCCATAATCACTTGTGCTTTTAGTGCTTAAAATAGAGGTCAATCCCTAATGAGCACTGTTGAAGTCACATGTGAACAGGGCCACAAACAGTTACACAGAGACAACTTACAATACTTCATTTTTCCAAGGCAAAAGTTCCTCTATTCTACAAATCAGTTGTGGCCATAAGAAGGAATTTTCATAATACTTTATTATAATTCCTAGTGTTAATTTTCTTTAAATTCCAAAAGATAGTACATTTATATATGGCAATCACTCTAGGGCGGGGTTGGCAACCTGTGGCATATGTGCCAAAGACGCCACGTGAGCCAATTTTTAATGGTACGCTACTGCCTGCCCTGCAGTACCAGATTTACCATGGCACCCCTGCCCTCTGCTCTCTCCTGCGGGGGCAGAAGTTTGGTCCTGCTGGCTCCTGCTGCAGGACGGCTGCCCCATCCCACACTTCTTCCCCTGGCCTGCTGCGTTCCTCTCTCTCCCTGCCGCCAAACAGCTGATCGCTGGAGTGGGGGAAAGGAGAGGAGGGGAACCGCAACACACTCACAGCTCCGGGGAAGAGGTGGGGACAAGGCCTTGGGGAAGGGGGGGTAGAATCAGGAAATATCCCCTCTAGTCCTCTGCCATGAGCCACTCGGAGCAGGGGGCTAGGAGCACCCCTACGATGCCAGACCATACCCCCAGCCCTCTGCCCTGACCCCTGCACCTCCCCCACAGCCCAGCCCTGACTCCAGCACCCCCCACACATACCCAGCATCCACGCCTCATGCCCTGACTCCTGCACCCCCACACATATCCACCCACCCCATACCCTGACTCCTGCACCCCCTCACATACATCCAGCCCCCGTCCTGGCTCCTGCACTCCCCCCACATTCCCACCCTAAGCACCAGACATGAGTTCCTGCACACACACACATTCCCACCTGCACCCCTCACACCAACTGGGAGCTGCCCCAGGTAAGCGCTCCACACCGAAACCTCAAACCTTGTCCCTCATTCTAGCTCCTGGCCAGACCCTACACCCCAACCCCCAGCCTGCTCCTTCACCTCCAGCCCTGTGCTCAGTGCACCCCCACCCTCAGTGCAGAGGGAGACAAAGAGAATGGGCTAGAACCAGGTAGAAGGTATGTATCCACTGCGTGTGGGCAGGGCTGGGACCACAGACTGGCAGCAGGCTGAGCAGGGCCGGCAGCCAGGACACCGGCTCGCAGGAGCCAGTGGACAGAACCTCAGACTTGCAGCGGGCTGTGCGGGCCAGTGGCGTAAAATCAACATTTTAATTTAACTTTAAATGAAGTCTCTTAAACATTTTGAAAACCTTGTTTACTTTACATACAACAATAGTTTAGTTATATAAAATATAGACTTACAGAGACCTTCTAAAAAATGTTAAAATGTATTACTAGCATGCAAAATCTTAAATTAAAGTGAATAAATGAAGACTCGGCACACTACTTCTGAAAGGTTGCCAACCCCTGCTCTAGGGTGAAACACCCTAATAAGAATATCTCAAAAGTAGAATGTGCAGCTACACCTGAACATGCGCAACCCATGTACAGGCCATCATGAAACCTCTTCCAGGCCTTGCACCAAATAGAAAACAATATCCTACATTCTGAAGATACACCTTTGCAGTGAATAGGTATCCTAGAATTAATAAATTACAGCAAAAGGTGCACTTCTAATTTGCTAGGCAATTACCAGTAAGAAGCTATCCCATCAGCAATGAAGACTCCCAATTTGAAATCTCCTCCTTAGTTTTTTGTCAACAGTGCCCAAAGATTATCTCTTTTTTTGAGGGTGGTGAGGAGAAGGAGAGGGGAAAGAGAGCTGGCACTTCTGTCCTCATTGACCCTCAATTAGTGCCAGAGGAATTGTATTTTCCACTTTTTATAAGGAGAAGCCACTATCTCAACCAATTATTGAGATATTGAGTTGAGAATTTCAACACTAAAAGGTCATCATGGCCACAATAACATTGAATACCGTCGATGAGAAAGGTGTGGTAAATCTGTATGGTAACCTTTTTTTTTTTACTAGAAATAAAGCTTTCTAATGGCAAACGTGAGGAACCACGAGTATTCGGTTACCAAGACGTTTAGAGAGGTGGAGAAGTTAAGGAAATGTTACTGTGATCGTCCTTTGAGGTCTCCTGTGCCAGTCTAGACATTGGTTCCTTCCAAAAAAGCAGAGAGAGAGAGAGAGAGAGAGAGTGCATTTGTTAATTTCATGCCCTCACACTCAGACAGCCATCTCTGTCTTCATCTTAGTATTTTGATGTAGTACCAAGCAAAAGTTAGACTGACTATTCTTGACTAACTATTAACAGATAACATTAGAAACAGCTGATGTATTAGGATGTATCAGAGTCTGTATTCAAATTCACTACAAGATAACCACCTAAATCTTAAAAGCAGGGGGAACTGGATTGGTATAAAAGATTTTGAATAAAGGTAACAGGTAAAGAAAAATTTCAGCTTGACCTGAAGATATAGTTCAAACAACTGAACTAGTATGTAAGACGGAAGAGACCAGGATTGATTTAATAGCAAATTATGTCAAGGTGCAGGACAAAGATAATGGAGAAACTGTAGTAAAATGAGATTAGCTTCTTTTGCTTCAATGCTCTGATAATCATCCTGAATCTGAACAGCATAAGTCATCAGGTTTGAAGGAATGCTCTGATAACCATCCTGAATCTGAACAGCATAAGTCATCAGGTTTGAAGGAAGCTTAACATCCAAAAACAAGAAGACAAAGTCCTAGAATCTGGGGGAGAAAAAAATAAACAGATATCTTCATGAGTCTCTTCCGAAGCAAGCAAGGACCTGGGATAAGTCACTTATTAAAAAAAGCCAATCCAATAATTATGGCTTGGGAAGACAGACCCCACTACAGCTTCCACATTTTCTTCTTGAAGTTAGCTGTCACAAAAGTCTGAACATAATCATGAACAAAAAAAAAAATTTAGATTTCCTTTGGCAAGCTGGATTCTGCCTAAGTTAGAGCAAATGCTAGGGAAACAGGTGAGCAAAGGGAAATGCAAACAGGAACGAAAGTGTCAACTGTTCCTGCCTGGTACATTTTATTTACAGACCAGCACTTCAAACTGTAAAAGTGCAACTCACATACCAACTACAACTGTTTACAAATATAATACTGCAAAATGTGAGAAAAATTTCAGCTTGTGTATGTAATATACATTTACATGTTAGAATCAGAAATGTAGGGGTGGAAGGGACCTCAAGTCCAGCCCCCCACGCTGATCAAGACCAAAGAAGCTGAAAATAATCTACTTTAAACTGAACAGATTATTTCTGCTCTTCAAAAACCCAATCACTATGATTTTTCCTTGTGCAATCAAGCCTCATATTTTACAAAAAGGTATGAATATAACTATATTATGTTATGAATATATATTTTATACAAAGTTATGAATACCTTGCCTCACCTATTGAATGCAGCATAACAAGTGTCACTACAAGAATTTTGTACTCATCCATCTATTGTTTAGATAAAGTTATTCCAAGGGTAGCCAAGCTTAACATCAGTCCCTAATGTAGCAAAATAATTATTTTACTGGAGAACCCTGATTAACTTTAATTAGGGTTCATATTAAGGACCAAAAGGTAAGGCAATTAAACTTACCCCCAGAGGATCACATTTTTATAATAAAACAATAAAAAATATGGTTCCATAAAACCCACTCGGTTGAAATAATATTATGTAAGCACTTTAGAGAAACTAGACAAAGCAGACGTTTTAATAATTAAGGTTTACTTCAGTGAAACCCTTCCTGGAGCACTGATCTCCCTGAAGGCATGCCAACAATTCATACTTCTGTGCAAGCTTAAAAGAAGCAGTAGTTTACAAACAGCTATTTCCAGGACTGTAAAAACATCAAGTAATACCTCATTAATTAAAGCCTTTTTCCCAACTAAATAAAATGTTTATTTCACTTTAGAAGAACAGGAGAAAAGGAAGAACAGTAATATGAAATAAAACGGCCAGTTTTCAGAGGCCACGAGGCACCTTGCACTATTTTTCTTTTATGATGCAGCATTTGTATATATTTTATTTTCTCTGTTGTATATATATTTTAATTTTCCAATAATGCACATACTGGACACTTCATTTTCTACCGGTAGCGCTGTCAGAAACCGGGCTATTTAGCTATGATGTTAGCTTAGCTGAAAACTCAAGCTCCTTATATTAGTCAACATACATATTTGCGTGAAGTCCAAAAGTTGGATTCTGTTAGCAATGTCCAGTTCATCTTTTAAAAATAATGAACTAAGAGGCTGTTCTCTCTGCAGATAGAGGTGAAATTCTTGTCTCTCGCCCACCCACAAAAAGTCCATATGCAATGATTAAGAGAACATAGCTCAAATTTTGGTTTCACTAGTACTGATTCAGAATATAGGTAGCAACTATAATTTGTAATAAGCTTTGAAATACTAGTGGAAAAAAGAATGGAAACAGATTCACAATCTTTTTGGGTAATGATACTTTTTAAAAAAAAAACTTAAAAGACTTGATAATTCAATACTTGCTTTTTTTAAGCAGGTTTTGTTTGTTTGTTTTGAAAGCTGGGTCATACAACCCATTTTCTTAAAAGTCTGTTCAAATAGCAAATGCAGAAAATCTCACAATAGTAGAAAATTTCATTATGCATCAGATAGTTGAGTATGTTCTTTACAGTACCACAGTATCATCTAACAATATTGTTCCTGTCTTAGTCAGCAACAAAACATACAGAAATATGCTTTGTACACTAAGAGATACACAAACAGCAGGTTGAAAGTTTATTTTTCTTTTTAAATAATAATATTACATAATGTTGATATTGCAAATATTTAAAACCTGGATAAGATACATGTACTTAATAACTGTAAAATTTGTGATATCTTAAACTATAAAAAAATCTTAATCTGTCTATTTGTTTTAAATACAAATAAAGGATGGTGTTTCAATTTATGGATGTGCTAATTACAAATGAAATCTATTCCCCCTCCATTATAAATCAAAGTATATATTACTTTTTATGAATTTTACAAATGCCATGCTACTAAACATTTTTCCAAATACTTCTTTTATAAATTCTTCTAGTTACGATGAGCAAGTGATCATACAATATGACCGCTAATCATAGCATTGTAGTCCTGACTAGACTCTACTTTTCAGATCACCGTTAATAAAAAACTGAGACTATACACTATGCTGCCTGTTCAGTCTGTGGTAAGAATTTCTCAAATTACAGAAGTAAAGGTGGGAGCTTCTGATAACTCTGGTACTCTGTTCCTAATAGAATCAAAGGTGCACTTCTGCTTTTGGTAGAAGAAAAGGGGGAACTTGTATGACACATTTTCTTAGAATACTTTTTTAAATTTGGGAATAACTATATTACAAACATACATCATTTCTGAACTTCTGATATCAGAATATTCTTTATCCATCTTCACAAGATGACTTAAGGAAATACAATTATTTTTCATAAGGCTGAAACATTTAGTCCCACACAAAATTATAACTATCAGTATACAATTGTAACTCGTATTAAAACAAAAAAAAGTAAATGTGTCATTCCCTCCAACCTTTTAGGTAAGATCCACAATTTCAAAATGATTGCGGGCATTAGAATGATAAAGACAATTTGTTTATGTTCTGGCAATTTAAATATAAACTGAAAAGCCCTGGAAAAAAAGATTATTTATATATTTACTTAATAAGTCAGTAGTGTTCTGTGCGAAATTACCCTTCACACTTTTGCTGGTTAAGGGCTGGTCAGGCATTGCAACCTACTACAGTAATGGCAGTAGACAGAATTACCTGCACCTTGCAAATGCTGGGTGCTCAGTGGTGTTGAAGTAACTTGGCAAACCTCAAAAAATTTGAACACCTTTGGTCAAATGGATGGGCACCTGAGGAGGATTGTGAAACATTAAAAAGCAGAAGAGTTAAATTATGTCACTACTGAAAAATACAGAGGGTATAATCAACTATTGATTATGTGCTTCATTGATCATGTGCTTGCAGATCTCCTGAACAGAAAAAAAAAAGACTAACACCTATGTTAGAGGTTTAAGATTAGCAGCTGTGTTAGTCTGTATCCGTAAATAAGACAAGGAATACTTGTAGCACCTTTGAGACTAACCAGTTTATTTCAGCATAAGCTTTTGTAGGCTATAGCCCACTTCATCGGATGCATAGAATGGAACAGAAGTAAGATGTATTTATATACACAGAAAGCAAAAAGTTCTACATTAGCATACCAATTCTAAGAGGCTGTTTCATGTGGATGGGCCATTATCAGCAGGAGAAAAAAATATTATTAAAAATATTAGGTATTTTTTTCTTCCGCTGATAATGGCCCATCCAAATGAAACAGCCTCTTAGAACTGGTATGCTAATGTACAACCTTTTTTTCTTTTGCTTTTGAGAAAGTGGTCAGTTGATGAATTGAGGATTGAAAGAATAAGCAGGCTGAGTAGATGGTTTCAAGGAAGGACCAATATAAATAAATATATAAATATAAAGCCAACTACTGAGCTCAGTCTAGTTCTTAGTAGACTTATTCTCAATACAATCACAGCTGGCATCTTTTGATGACTGTCTACAAAGAGAAGCTCCTGACTGAACATGACTAAAATTACTTTCTCCCAAGTACAGTTGGTCCCTCCGGAACAGGTTTGAGAAACACTGACAATGCAATGCAATTAAATACTGCACTGTTGCACCCATGCTGTCTCTTTTCTATCTATAATCAGGGGGCTTCAGGTTTCCTGGTCTGTTAATCCGGCACTTTTATAACCACTAACTGTTAAACAAGCAAAGCATGCACACACAGAAAAAGATTGCCATGTAAGTTTAATCACAAGAATTATTCATGCTTTTTAAAGAGAATTCTGAATATCCCAATAGGCATAGCATTATGCTTAAAAATGACCCACAAATGATTTTTTTTAAAGTGGGCTTTCTGCTTCAATATAAAGAAAGTCTGAAAGGGATGAATTATTGTACTTAAAATTAAAACAGAAAATGAAGTTTTCTGCCTTTTTTTAACCTTAGAAATATCAGTAATCAGTTTTGTTTTTCATGTTTTTTCTGAAGAATCTCCAAGGTGTATCTCAAATATTTTTGGGAGTTATTAAGCCTTAACTGAAGAAGAAGGGGTATGGAATCTTTAACAAAAGAAATTTTTCACTGAAATGTTTATTAAGTATTGGAGTTAAATACTGCTAAAAAAGTCAAATCATTTTAGACGGGTCGACTAAAAATCCCTTTTCTTTGTAATACTTTTCAGTTTCTTGATTCTTTTAATGTAATTTCATTAGTTCTCCAGTTACCAACTAGTGTCTTCCAAAATAGAAAAGACTTGAATTGCTATTGCAGGGGTAGGCAACCTATGGCACGGGTGCCAAAGGCGGCATGCAAGCTGATTTTTAGTAGCACTCACACTGCTTAGGTCCTGGCCACTGGTCTGGGGGGCTCCGCATTTAAATTTAATTTTAAATGAAGTTTCTTAAACATTTTAAAAACCTTATTTACTTTACATACAATAGTTTAGTTATATATTATAAACTTACAGAAATAGACATTCTAAAAATGTTAAAATGTATTATTGGCACACGAAACCTTAAATTAAAGAAAATAAATGAAGACTCAGCACAACACATCTGAAAGGTTGCTGACCCTTGTGCTACTGTAAAAAAACAGCTGGGAAGAGGAAAAAAAAACACTTTGATAAACTTTTCAGAACCTGTTCAAGTAACAAAGCAGCAAAAAGGCAGAGGGATGTGGTTATGGTAATGGTACCTGGGAATATACTAATCCTGTGCAATCTTCCTCCCTCACCAATAACTTCTACAGTTCTCAGAGCCCTGGTCTACACTGAGGGGGTGGGGTGGGGTTGTCCTAAGATACGCAACTTCAGCTACAAGAATAGCATAGCTGAAGTCGATGTACCTTAGGCTGACTTACTGCGTGTCCTCACGGCGCAGGGTCAACTACAGCCGCTCCCCTGTGGATTCCGCCTCTGCCTCTCGTCTTGGTGGATTACAGGAGTCGAAGGCAGAGCGATCAGGGATCAATTTACTGCAGCTACACTAGATGCAATAAATCGATCCCCGATAGATCAATCACTACCCGCTGATCCAGCAGGTAGTGAAGACGTACCCTGAGTGAACACAAGTGGGTGGAGTGGTGTAAAGCTATGCATGCAGGAACAGTGCAATATGACTCTCCCCATGCCTGCAGGGGTGAATCAAGCCATCAGTTTGATTTAGCAGTCTCTTGGTTTTTAATAAAACAATTTAATTTGCAAAAAACAGGGTCAGATGCCTATTTAGAGTTTCACATGTTCTTGTCACAATCCTCATACTGTGTATAAAAAGTACATAATTGTTAACAAAGTACGTATGTGCTTATATTTCATCTTGATCATTGAAAAGTTATAAAAATACATATTATTATTTCTACATTTAATAAGACTGGTGAAATAAAACCCATACAAGTTCCATTCTCTGGGAATCTCAGCAATGTCATCAATATAAAAGAAGAGCAGACAACAATACTTTCACTGTGCTCTTCTATTGTTCACTCTTTAGTAACCTAGTGTAAATACCTTCTGCTATTTCTGCCTGGTTATTTAGCCTCTCTGCACCAAGTCATCACTTCAGAAAGCAGTAGTGCCTCTCGATATGTGAAAATTTCTTACTCAGAGAGGAGGTACTATTTTATAAGTGTTTATATACGTGTGAATTTAGCACAGAATGCCAAAGCTGGCCTAAATTTAGTGGTAGAAAACAAACAGGAAAGGAAAGGAAATTTATATAGCATTAGAAAGGGGAAATCAAGGAGAAAAACTATGGAACAAGATAAAAGGACAAGTACAATATAAAACCATATATAGAAACAATACAAACCTGCAAGAAACTGGCAGAATCTGCAGGGATTTTCTTTTTCTTTTTCTGACTTTACTCATCTCTAAAGACTAGATAACATTGTGAAACCCAGAGAACAACTCAAAAATTTAGATTGGGGTGGAGAAGGGAGATTTTCAAAGGCACAAATGATGGGCATCAAGTTATTACATGAACAGATTTCACTGTTACTGGACCTGTGCAGCAGTTAGTTTTACCTGTTCTTAAATATATTTGCCTTTTACACAGGTCACTAGAGAATTATAAGATGTGTTCTCTTTCCAAATTAAATGTTGATTAGTCAAAGCAAAGTTTGGGTAAATCACTGTTCAAAATGGATAAAGTTAGAACTTTTAATTTTTTTAACTAAGTTGTGTGGCAAGCTTTACACAATACTTATTTCATATTAAAGGAAAAAAGGTGGATAGGTAAAGGTGTGATTTGGCAACTTTAAATTATTTAAGAAAGGGAATTGCTGAGCCAGCATGTTTACTTTTGCCCACTGCACACTGTATATAATATATTGAGTATGCTTCCTTGAAGTTCTTCTAGTATATCAAAAACAATATATACTATTATAACACAAATGACCAAATGACGATGTCTATTTAACGTACACTATATTACATATTTAACTTAAAGGTTTTACAATGAATTATATTAAATATGAATGCATTGGAATACTGAATTAGCAGTGAACACAACTGTTCTGGATTCATGAAAATAATAATTTATTAACTATCATTTAAGTGGATTTATAAGTCAGTTCCCAACTTCTGTTTTCACTGTTATTTTAGTGACTCCATCCAGTCTTCACTGCAACCAAAAGAAACTCATTGATTTAATACATCCAACTGTAAGTTGAATAGCAAAGGAAATATTTCCCGGCCAACTAGTTTAGTTCTTCCACAAAGGACAGTGATTTTTTCATGTAAAATTGTCATACTGGCTTCTTCCCTGACATAAATTGCATCTTTATAATACAGTTTTCCTTTTTACATGTTCTAACACATACTGTTAGAAGGCTCCCACTACTTTTCAAAGAAACATTAAGTTCAGCTCTCTATCAATCCTGTTGATATATGCTAGCATTGCAGTGCTGTCTCATTTGATCAATATTGGATAGTTACTTATGCCCTTCCCAAAAGACAAGAAACCTCCTAGGCTGACGAGCAACAATTTTCTTAACAGTATTATTGGTCCCCTAGAATATACAACCAGAGCCCAGTAGGTGGAAACATAACAACACTGTCCCAGTTTTGATCCCAAAGGAACTAGATTTTGTTTGGAAAAAATAGTAATCACACTTGTGACTATTTCCCACTTTGAGCCTTAAGATGGCTCAACTACGCAATATCAATATAGTGTGGCCTGAGTTCTTATAATCTGTCTCGGCCTACTGTGAATTACTGGTAGCCAATTTAGCCGTGCTGTTAAGAGTCAATCCCTGTTCATTAGGCAGATAATGTCTATTATCTTTCAAATTCTCCATCCTCACTAATGCAATATTATTAGGAATTTTTTTAAATGATGTGCTCTACAGAATGCTAAGAACTGTATCTGACTTGGACTGAAGGCAGACAACGAATAGGGAGCAACAACAGAAAATGATGCCATGAGCAATGGTGCAAAAAATCCTGTGGCTGATTAGTATTCTGCCTGAACAACAGGGAAAGAGTAAGAAAAACCAGTTCATTCACATATGAGGAATACAAACAAAAGATAACAATACAGAACTCTTCAGAGTAGAAATAGGTTGCATCCTACTTTTTAGGAGGGTCTGTATCAAGGCTACATGTTTAATCAATATATACTGAGAAAATGTGAATATTCTTACAATGGTAAGATTTGTTATTGACAAAACAGGAGGAGTCAAACAAGAGTTTAGATATGGGTTAGTTTTAATGCCTGTATGGCTCACACAATTCAATGAAGTTTTATATGGTAGACAGGCATCCCCAAATAGTTCTAGAAACTACAATCAAATAGGAAATCACATAGTGTTCCAACAGTTGTGGATAACTTATGTCCAATTGTGAATGCAAACCTATGACACATTTAGCAGTAGTCATAAAAGAGGCAAGAAGAATCCTGAAAATAGAGGAATTCCTTCAGTGAAATGTTACTCTAGCAATGTACTCAGGGGGGATAAACTGAGTACTGTGCAAGTCAGGAATTTTTTTTACTACTAATAAAAAAAGTGCTTTGGAATTTGAGTATACACAGTAAGTAAAAGAGGAGAGAACACAATTATACGGTATTTCAGAGCTCAGAAAAATAGGAAAACTCTATGGAAGATCTTGAAACGAATGGGATAATGTATTTGATAAACTAAAATAATTAATTCAAAGATCAGAAGTTATAGACCAAAGAGTTACTTAGAACAGTTCATGCAGATTTTCCTGTATGAAGGCTGGCTGGAATACAGGACAGACTGCCAAAATCATCAAATGATGCAAGAAACAAACAGTGATATTAGTCTACTTCTTGTCTACCATCATCAACCACTATCTAATCCTCATGCTTTTGACCACAAGTACATTCTATAAAAATATAGTACATTTGTGTAATGTTGCACTTGAAGCTTTAAATATACAAATTATAGGAAATGAGAAAGTTTCTTACACTTTATAGTAACTGCAGGTTCTTCACTGTGGATACACATGCACTCCATGCACTGGGAGATGGGGAATTTTGAATGCACTGTCCACTGATTTGCACATGCACTCTGGCTCATCTGCTTCCAAAAAAGAAGAAAAAGGGTGGGCGGAACAACTGCCTTTCCAGTTCCTTCTCCAACAACAATCAAAGACAATCCAAAGTAGAGGGGATGGAAGATGGATACTGGAACACAGACAGGGGCCACACATCTCAAAGAACCTACAGTTACTCTACAATAAGTAACTAACTTTCTCCTCTTCTTTGAGTGCTGGTCCTTATGTGTATTCCATCGTGGGTGACTGTAGTGGGGTTGTTACCCGCTCCAGCCCTGAAAGGGTTACAATCCAGCCCTTGGACGGGGCTGGAGCTGAAAGTAAAGGCTAGGCTGATTGGGGAGGTAGCCACAGCTGGGCCATGCCACAATCAGCCCACACCTTGTCCTGTTATAAGGGCTCAGGGAGGAAGTGGGCAGGTCAGTCTCCCTCTGGCTCTGGAGGAGATGGACCTAGCTGCCTGAAAGCGCAAAGGGTACTGAGGGTGAAGCAGTGCTGGAGAAGGGGCAGGCTGAACTGGGGAGCTCAGGCCTCGACACCTCCCAGGCTGCAGCCTGACAAAAAGGCCTGAAAGGACACAGGTCTGCAGGGAAAGGCAGCAGGTCCAAACCCTCTCTTTGCCTATGACGACTGGCTTTTACACTGCAGTCTGCCCCAGGGAGCAGGGGCTCGATGCTGACTTGCCATAGACGTAGACTGAGGCAAGGTGGGGACAGAGGGTTAGGGGTTCTCCGAGGAGAGGAGACCCACAGAGAGTGGGGGGTATTGCCAGAGGGTGGCATGACAGGTAAAAGGACACCGGAGTCTGGGAGGCACACGGGGACCAGCGACAGGTGAGGCACCGGCCTTCAGAGGGCACTCCAGCTGGAAAAGAGCTAATTCCCAGATGACCAGCAGGAGGCGCCACAGGGGTGAGTTGTTGCATCACTACCATGACTGAAAAGCATTATTCAAATATCACTTGAAGTAATGCCATAGATGTTGCTTTCACTCTTGTGGAAAGAGCTCTTGCCCCATGAGGAAGGGGGAAGATCAGACAACTGATAGCAAAGAAAAATACTGCTCAAGATCCATTTCGACAGTATATAGCCTGAACCCTGAGCCCCTCTACTATGGCAACAAATAGTCTAGTGGAATGTCTGGTTATTTAATGAAACTTAATGAAACCTTATCCTTATGAAATATAGTGTAGGAAGGATCAAACAGCACACTCCAAGCTCACCAGCCCTCCTGCTGAGGTGATCGCTACTAGGAACGTGACCTTCATGACTAGAAAAGACATGGTCCAAGAAGTCAATGGTTCAAAAGGTTGCTAAATGAGTACTGAGAAAACAAGATTCAATTCCCATTGAGGAGCAGGCCTTTTTATAGGTGGAAAAGTTATGATTATACTTTCCCAGAATCTGCTACAGAGTGTGTGAAGACTGAGTTGCCTGTGAAGACAGATGGTATGGACTAACTGCTTCCAATGGACCAGTAAGGAACTGACAGACAAACCTGCCATCTTTAAGAAACGAAGACAGTCCAGAACCAGATGAATGTCTATGGCTTTTGGAGAAGTAAGTCTTTTATGTGCCTAGACAGAGAAATACTTCCAGTTGGCTAGATAACATTTACTAGTGAAATCGTTTCTACTATGAGAAAGGATGGTCTGCACAGCTTCAAAACATGATAACTCTAAGGACAAAGCCCATTCAAAAAGAGGCTCTGCAATGAAGTAACTGTGGATTGGGAATCGGATGCCTAATCTTACCATTCCCCTGAGTCAGGAGATCAGGATACATATGAGTAATGATTGGTGCCCAAGATGACACACACAGGAGATTCAGAAACCAAAACTGTCTGTGCCAGCAAGGAGAATAACACATCATCTGTTTTGCCTAATCTTGTGCAATACTCTAGGTAGCAGTGGTAGTAGAGGAAAGGCATAATTCAGACCTGACCATGTAAGGAATAGTGTATTGCTCTGTGAGAGGTGACCCAGGGCTTCTCTGGAACAGTACATGTTTCAATTCCTGTTTGTCTGGGAGGCAAACAGGTACCTGGTGGGAGGAGTCTCAAATTGAACAGAAATATTATTCAGAAGCTCCCACTCATGATCAACAGCAAAGTGTCTGCTGAGAGAGTCTGCTGGCAGATTCTGGTTTCCTGGGAAGTAGATTGCCAACAGGGTAATCTGATTGCCAATGCACCACTTTCACAGAGTGACCGCTTCTGCTTGCAGGGGGGCAGATCTCACCCCTCCCTGTTCATTGATTTGAAAGACAGTAGTGACATCATCTGACATTATGAGGGCATGGTGAACTTGAATGAATGCGAGACAAGTTCTGCAAGCCCTTCAAACTGCTCATAGCTCCAAAACAGGGGTTTTCAAACTGGAGGTCAGGACCTCTCAGGGGGTTGCGAGGTTATTACCTGGGGGTTCATGAGCTGTCAGCCTCCACCCCAAACCCCACTTTGTGTATACATACATTATATTGTGTGTGTGTGTGTGTGTGTAATTTATAAGGGAGGGGTCACACACAGGGGTTTGCTATATGAAAGGGGTTGCCAGTAAAAAAGTTTGAGAATTACTGCTCTAGAATGTGTTATTTTGACAAATAAAATATGCTAAATTTTGCAGAATTTTTAATTTTTGGCACAGAATTCCCCCAGAAGTGAACTACAACTGGGCTATAAAATCACATCAGGTGAATATCATGATAGGAGATTAGGATATGTCAAGTGATCCATTCATGAATATACAATCTGTGTTCCCCTGAATTGCAGGTTCCATGGAAAAGAGAAGAAAGGATTTTTGAATATCATAAAGCAGTGGTTCTCAAACTTTTTTTCCCACGGACCACTTAATGATCTTTCCAAATGTTGTTTGTACCGTTAGTTAACTATTGTAAAGTACTTCGGATAAAAGCGCTATATAAAAAAAAACTGAATAATTAAACTTTTTTGTTCTACAAATAAAAGCACACAACTCGTATTTTAATATCAGTAGTGTCATAACTGTACAACTAAGGGCAGCCTAGAATTTCCCCTTACCTGTAAGGGGTTAAGAAGCTCACATAACCTGGTTGGCACCTGACCAAAAGAACAAATGGGGAAAGAAGATACTTTCAAATCTGGGGTGGAGGGCTTTGTTTGTGCTCTTTGTTTTTGTGTGTGTTTCTAAACTCTAGGGTATAGATGTGAGGACCTGCATAAAAGACTCCCTAAGCTTATTTCTACCAGCTTAAGTTAAAACTTTCACAAGGCACAAATCTTCTTTTCCCATTGGTTTTCTGCAATGGCTCAAAGCTTTACTCCTTGCCTCCTGCTTGCTCCCAGCTGTGCCTCACTCCAGGTAATCCCTCACTAGGCTCCTATTCCTGGATACCAACTCTTGCCCAACCAATAGGCTTGCCTCCTTATTCAACCACTATGCCTGACCACTCGGAGCCTGGCATCTTTGCAATTCAACAATATAAAAAAAATTTACCATGATGGATAAAAATCTGTGATTTAAAAAAATAAAAAAATCAGATTTTTCTGATAAAATGCTTTAAAGAAAAAACTATCTAAAGATCGTTTTAATTAATATACATTATAGCTCAAAGATATCTCATCATGGAATAGGGATTATAAATACTAATTGTATAGTATGAGAAACTATACTCATGTAATGTTTAAGAAAAGTTTTGTAAATGAGTTCCAATAATTCATGGATTAGGGACCCAATTTTATGGGTTTCCAGGAGCTTCTGTATAGATTAGTTAGGTTACTCTTTCTATCTACCCAATGGGACTCAGTGCTCAGTCTGGAACATACCATCAGAGATGCTTAGTTTGCAGTTCTCAAATGGCAGATTTGTGTCTCCAGCGATAACATACTGGTTAACAGCAAAAAATGTTTTTAAATAATATATAGAGGTGAGAAATAACAGACCTCAACCCTATTGTCCCTCTGCAAATTTGTGTACACAGAGTCAGTCCCTTACCTCTCTCTAAAAGTGTAAAGTTTCAAAAAGTTCAATGAATAGAAGATTGTTGGGGGGTGGAATAAATCTGGACAAGAAGAAAAAGTCTGGAGATAAATGTGAGAAGGGATGGACAGGCAGTAGAAACAAAAGTGAAACTGTTTGAGCAGCATATTCCAGAAGTCTTGAGGTCTTTCTGAGTGTAGCCTTCATTGATTTGAGATCTACCATACCATTCTCCCACTAGAAGGGAAAACCTATAATGGCAGCAGGCTATAAAAGAAACCCAGTTAGGGAATATTTTAAGGAAGTTCCTCTATCTGTGGGTAAGACAGGCAAGCGTGCAAAATTCAAACAGTGCAACAAAGAAATGCAAGGTCTGGTTGCCCAAATGAAACAACAGCATGAGAAGTGTTCCTTCTCAGGAGGAAGAAGTATTGAAGACGATGAAAGGAACACGTCTGAATATGCAGGATCTTCAAGTTTGTAAACTTTTTCATTTCATACTTCTTTCTTAAGGACTGTCTGTCTTCCTTCTGGACTATTTTTGAATTCTCATGTTTGAGCAAAAAATATAGTTGTTACTCTATGGTACTATCATTTTAGATGCAGTTGTGATAAAAAATAAATAGCTGAAACAGGCAGATCTTCCCTTTTACAATGTCACCTTTAAAGTAGTACTGACTGCAATGAGTAATACTAAAATGAACAGTATGGTAATAATAATTAAAATAACTGCATTGACTTATTTTGTTTAGGAGAATCCATCCTCAACCTACAGGATTCTGAAGAATATCCACCTTCAAGTTTACCATCATTTTCTATAGTTTCAGAGTTATCTGCCAATGATAGTGTTTCAGTCACATCATGTATGTCACATAGCCACAGTATCTCACCTATAATAAAAAGGAAAAAAAATCTCCATCATCCAGAAACCACAGATAAATTTGTGATAAGAACCAGCAGTTCTTAGAAGAGGTAACTGATGAAAAATTGCCCAGTTTGCTTATGAAACAAGCTCTTCTTTCCATATGACTGAGAACCCACACTTCATTAACATGGTTCAGTCATTAAGACCAGGATACGGTTCACTCAACAGAGCAGATGTCATAGGTTTGCTGCATAAAGTGTATGAAAGAGAAATTACGCAGTGTGCAAAAGCTCTAGATGGTGAAATTGTTAACCTGAGTCTTGATGGGTGGAGCAATGTCCACAATGATCCTGTTGTATGTGCTTGTGTGACAACAAAATAAGGGAATGTCTTCCTTACAGAAACAATTGATACATCAGGAAATGCACACACAGCAGAATATTCACAAGAAGTAGCAGTAAAAGCCACAAAAACTGTGAAAAAAAATTAAATGTCTAGTACGCAGCTTGGTCACAGAAAATGCTGCAAATGTATCCAAGGTGAGCAGAAACCACTTTGCAGCAGCTGCTCTGAGAAAAGTGGGAGGAACCAAGCTAACTCTCCCACGAGATGTGCAGTGGAACTCAGTAATGACTGTTTTGAGCACTATATCAAGAACTGGCCTAATCTGATGACAGTTTGTGTACAAAATCATTAAAAAAAATAGATGGCACTGTCACAGCCAAAGTTTTCAACGTTGGTCTTAAGAGAAATGTCAAACACGTTCTGAGTACCCTGAAGCCTATTTCTGTAGCCTTGAACAAAATGCAGTTTTACTGCTGATGCTGTTTAAATTTTGAAGGAACTGAGTGAGATATTAAAAAGAGAAATATGCAATGACAGCGTTAAATTACAAGCATTAAAGAAACAAATGTGACAATCTCCAACTCATTTTCTTGCAAATATTCTCAATACTCAGTAACTGCTGAAGAAGCAGCGTTGGCTAGGACACAGACATCCAGCAATTATCCCTTCATACCAACTATAATAAACTTCAAAGCTAAGGATGAACCATTCAAGAAATATGTTTGCTGATGATGTTTTAAAGGAAGTCACATCATTCAACAGGTGAAAGTCACTTAAGACTCGGATTCAGAGACTGTTGAAGTGATAATCTCACTTTTAAAAGCGGTAGCTTCTTCTGCTGATGCAGAAAGAATATTTTCTTCCTTTGGATTAATTCATTCCAAATTGAGAACCCATTTGGGACCCGAGAAACAGAAAAGTTGGTTTTTCTTTTCCAGATTATGAATGAACAGGAAAATGAAGATGAAGACAACTGAGTTAGCTGCACAAGCCAATATTTTAAATTTCTCATGTTGACCTGGCTGACATAGTCAATTTAATTTTTAAAAAAAATTCTTTAAACTATTTTAGTTAAGCAATTTTAACAAAAACAAACATGATTTTAAAAAAACTTGAATGTTTAACTAAATTCAAAAACGCTTGTTTTGTTAAAATATTATGTTTGCTGTTGAAGAAAAATATCCAGAATACCTAATGTTGTTGTTTTAGTTAAATATAACAATTTAAATGTCTGTCTGGTGATGTTCTCCTCCTAATACAGCATGGCAAGAAAATCCTCTGAATATTAATGATTAACCTGCTGAATTGGAGATAGTTCACCTCCCAATTACTTCATAAATATCTGTTTCAATTATCTTTGGTAAATAAAATAACCAAACATTCATTTTCTGATACAGCTGTAAAAATAATCTGAAAAGTTTTCAAAATAAATTAGTTTAAAAACGTATATTGTATACCTTCTGAAAATGAAACCTACATCTCTCTCTGAGTTGTGAAGAATATGCATCAAGGCTATAACAACCAACAAGAATGCACTTTTATGTTGAAATCCATGATTAAATCAAACCTTCCTGACTTTAAATCAAATCTACCCTGAATTATAACTGTAGAAATTTCAAGCTTTTTATGACTGTGGCCTGCCCTCACTTTGTTTGGAGGCTTTCCTTTTAAAGAGACAGGAAGGAAAAAAAAAACACTTTTGCCTTTCTTGTCACTTTGACACTTATGGCCACAACCCCACCTTCCCAGCATGTAACATTCCAAAGCATGTTTTCCTCATCTCACCCTAGCCCACAGCATCATAGCATCCATGCACTAGATAAGGGTCAGATTGGAACAGAACCCCAAATAGCTATCCACCAATAGCAAAAGCAAGCAGAAGTAAACTCTCCACCTCACCCCAGCAGCTGGAAGCCAATTAGCTGGCCCATATTGACCACCCATTGTTCAATGAGAAAAGGGTTGGCAGGACAGATCGCAGTACCCTGATGTGAGAAAGTCCCACTTCTACCCCAATCCCCTTCTACCCCAATCCCCTCAACAGAGGGAAGGTTGGAGGGAGGGGTGAGAACAAGAAAGAAGCGGCACCTTCCACCTTTCCCCCCATCCCCACACACACTCATTACAGGCCATCGGGAGGAGGAACCAAAGGGAATATATAGCACAGACCCAGCTGCTCCCACTTGAGATCTTGCCCTCCTCACCCAGGGAGATGTCCTCATTGCTCCTTGACCTGTCAAAGATCCACCCCAGTTAGCAAAGTGAGCATTGCTGGTAAGAGGGTGCACCCCTTACTTCCTCCCTATCTATTTTAATTATGTGTTGGAAGAAAGGGGAAGGGGAGAAATAGTTTCAAATAACTAAGGTTTCTCATGCTATATCTGTTCCTTCTGCCCAGCAATGCAACTAATGGCAGTTAGCGGGATTCCTATTTTATATTTCCGAGTAAGAGCTCTCTTTAAATGTTGGCAATCCCAATTTTCACCTTCTTTGGAAGGAGAAGCAAGAATGGAGATTCCTCCAGACAAAAAGGAAATTAAACCCCCACTCACTGACAATTACACCCACACAATCAATATCACTACAGTTTTAAGAGTTTCCATTTCCTGTGTGACAACTGTTAGTATGAGAAGCAAAAGTAAGTGAATAAAACAATTGAGTAAACTACTGTTAAAGGAAAAAAAAAGGTCAATTGTGACCAAAAAATGAAATGCCCACTCAGTTACTGCAGCATTTCAATGTTTATATCAGAATCAACACCAATCAGAGATAATTTCAAAAAATATACTGTCTTTTTTTTAACCAAAGTATTTGTCAGCTGACTGTAGTCTTATGACCTCCATTTTAACAACACGTTAATAAATCATATTCTTAAATAACACACACCTCATAACAAAATAAATTTCCTTCAGTGCTCACCATCTCAGCAAAACTAATATCTGAAAAAGTGCTGACGTTTCTGATTTTTACTTTTAGAAAGCCTTTAGAGAACTAGAAAACAGCTCTCTCTAAATTATCACTAGGGAGAGAATACCTTAATGTGAGGCTCATTCTTAATCTGAGATCAGTGGCAGCAGCTTTCAGTTAAATGTTAATAGTGCAGTACCCACCTGATATAGAATATTGAGAGGGTGGAGTATAGATTCTGAAATGTTTTTGTTTTAACAGGTAAGAGAAATGGCAACTGCATTATTCTGATTTTATTTAAACATATTTCCCCACGAATCACCTGTTCACAAGTTACAGCTGCTGGACCCTCAGATAATATCCAGGAACACCTCTCACATTCTTTCCGCAGTAGGAACACAACAAGTAGCTTTCTCAGAGCTCTTACAATTTCCTCAAAAAAAAGAAACAGGAAACTTCTTAATCTTTTCAAAGATCAATCTGACAAACAGGGACACTGACCATGACAAAATGTGTTCACTGGTACCATTTCTCAAATAGTATCAGATCTTCAAGTAACAAAGTAATAAAAGTAAGGAAACAGCTAGAATCAGACACTGCTTCCTTAACCTAGAAGTATATTAACTCTTTCAGAAACAATCCAGTCTGTCTTGTATACTTTTGTTCATAGTTGTTTGTTCAGGGATTCAATTTATTTTTAAATGTGGATGTATGACATTTAGTGTGCAATCCAGATCAGTGAGGTGTTGTCTCACCCTGCCCTGCAACTCTGGGGGTGCCTCACAATGCCTTGCTGTGGAAGCTTCCATCTGGACCACATCCAAACAACCTGCCAGCATGCAGGTCAAACCCTGAGTGTCTGTGTATGGCCACAGCTCTGATTCAACAACTCTGATCACAGCAGCCCACCAGCAAACAGCAACCACACTGAGGCTCTCACTTAGTTATTACTTGAAGGGTGACCCCAACACACTCCCAGCCCAAAATTCCCCCTCCCCCACAAATTTCTCTTCTATACTCTTCAGCCATCTTCTGGACAGTTCAGATATTTAAAGAACATAAGAGATCTCTCTCCTGCCATCCATCACCACCTTCTGACAAACAGAGGCTAGGGACACCATTCCTTACCCATCCTGGCTAATAGCCATTAATGGACTTAACCTCCATGAATTTATCCAGTTCTCTTTTCAACCCTGTTATAGTCCTAGCCTTCACAACCTCCTCAGTAAAGGAGTTCCACAGCTTGACTGTGTGCTGTGTGAAGAACTTCCTTTTATTTGTTTTAAACCTGCTGCCCATGAATTTCATTTGGTCACCTCTAGTTCTTGTATTATGGGAATAAGTAAATAACTTTTCCTTATTCACTTTCTCCACATCACTCATGATTTTATATACCTTGGGGCTTCTGAGTTTAAGTCCTGGCAGATAACAATATGGTTCCTGAAGGACGAGTCCACCAATGGCTATTAGTCAAGGTCAGGGATGCAATGCCATGCTCTGGGTGTCCCCTAGCCTCTGACTGCTGGATGCTGGGAATGGATCACTTAATAATTGTCCTGCTCTTTTCATTCTATCTGAAGCATGTGGCATTGGCCACTCTCAGAAGACAGGATAGTGGGCTAGATGGATCATTGGTCTGACCCAGTATTGCCATTCGTATGTTCTTACACATCTATATAAAAATAATAAACCCTACATACATTTCCTTTCTTTCCTCAGTTTCCTCACCACTGCAGAACATTCTTTGGTCCAGAGTGAGAGTATTGTTGGCTGTACAGAGTTCTCCTGCTCAAGTGCATGGTTTGTGTTCTGAAACATGGTGCCTTCTCCCTCCTAGCTCTTCTGGCCTTCATGGCCTGCCACCTGTACAAACATGTTGAGTGTCCCTGAGTTTTCCCACAGCCACATCCTTTTATAACCACCCAGTCCCACTGTCAGGTGACTCCTGGATCAGCCTCCCCAGGCAATCACAGACCTCTACTAGGTAACTTTGCTGACAGATGGCCCTTCCCTTGACAAACCAGTTTTCCTGGTTGGCAGCAAGTCTATCTTTTAGCATATTTGTATTAGAAGAGAGGACTGCCCTGATTTAATGACCCTCTGTAGTCAGCTTTGTATCATTACACCTTGAAATTTCAGATAGAAGCACAACTAGGAAGTTAACAAGTCCCTACATTCAAAATGGAGTTTGCAGTTTGAGAAAGATATATACAGCATTCATAATTTCACACCAAATTCATAAATTGTAGAGAAAGAATCAAATTTTCACAACTGAATTCCAGTTGACTAAAATAAATGTCGTTTTATTTTTAAAGTGTTGTCCTGTGTTGCTGCAAACATCTTCTGGTTGCATAGCTTTCAAATGGCTACATCTTCAATAGGAGTTCAAGTTCTTTTGGACTCACTGAGGGAGCCATAATGAGAAAAAGTGATGCTGAAACCAGGCCCAGTCTCTTGGTGGACGTGCAGGGCCTCCCCCTTGCAAAAGGTGGAAGCCTAGCACAAAAAGGGAACGTTCCTTGAGAGATTGTTTGAAGGTGGGAGGCATGCTCATCCTGTGAGAGAAACAAGTTCTCCTTGTAAACAATGATGCTTTCATTTAAGTCTCTCCCTGCCCTCACTTACACTACTAAGACATTAAGTTTCTAGTCTTAGTAATGTTTCTTTTTCTGTTTTTCCCCTCACTTCCAACTTTTTTTTCTCTGTTGATTCAAAAGTGAAGAAAAATCTCCTTCCTCCTTATAGTGTAGTTAGGCTATGTTTTCAAGGTAAATGATAGTAGCACTCAGCTCAGACCAAAGCTATGAGTTTCAGAATTCAGTCCCTCTTCTGAGAAAGAATTCACTGGGCACTGCTGAGACATTACTTATTCAGCATAGATACCATCTCAGAAGACCCCTGTAAAAGTGTGATAAGGATTATTATAAACTGATTTTATCATTGGGATTATTTTTTTGATAGAATTATGTTTTTGTTTTTGTCAAACACAGTACTCACTAAAATTGCTATTTTTAATCATATCTATGTTAGTTTCCATTTGTTGTAAACTTCTTTAAACGTTTCATGAAAGACACAGGCAGTGTCACACTCTGAAAAGTAACAGGCACCCCAATAGAAAGTCTAGACAAACTTTGTAAGCTTCACAGTAAATATAGAATAAGCAGCAATCAAATTCTGAAAGTGTGTTCAAGCAATTAAGTACACCAAGCTGGTGTTTTTTGGTGGCAAGCTGGGGGAAGCCTACTACACATTTGAGCAGAAAAACAAAATAATTAATGCATTCATATACAGGAGTTTTCACTAATCAATTTGTCCCGCCTATATATCTTCTAGGAAATTAAATTATTTGAAACATTTATAAAGATATATTTAAACAATTATTCTACACAGTAAAATGAGTAAGAATAAAAATCACAAACAAGCTTCACACACAAAATGAAAAGTGATTATTCTTTTTTTCTTGCTATCACATTTACCTACATTTAATGTAATACAGAATTAATTTGTAATTACAATTTGTCACCCATGTAGCTGTTGTTAGGCTGCCATTTCCTGTATGCATTATGGAAGAGGCAAGTTTTGAGGAAGGACCTGAATGCAAATACCATGGTGGTTTTATGGATTTTCACTAGGAGCTTCTACCTGATTCAGATTAGAACCATCTCAATATTAACCTGTACTAAAGAGACATCAAGTAGGTGGCAGCTGTCAGATATTTAGGCAGCATGACAGACAGCATTAGAGTATGCTCCTAAACCAGAAGCTGCTACCAGTTTTCAGCACTGTTTATGAGGGCATCCTGACATCAAGCTTGCTACAAAGCTGAGGATTTATAGAACAGTTTTATGCCAACTCTGTTGGATGGAAGTAAAACATGGGCACTGAGGAAGGCTTAACAACACCAGATTGATGTTTTCAATTCTCATCATCTCTGCCAGCTGCTCCACATCAAGAGACAAACGAGAACAACAGATCAAGAATGGAAAGGAGGAAACTTGAAGCTGAACCCAGCTGCTCCCTCTGTCAGCAATGGTTCCGTTTCAGCAGCTTTCTTGGTATGGACATATTATAACAATATAAGACCAACAAATACTGAAGCATGTGTACCAAGGAATGCCACTCAACACCAGTGGCATGACAAGACTGCCAGTGATGGACAAACTGAAAATGCAATCAGCCTTAAGCACTTTCCCAAAGACTGATTCAAGTGGCACTCAATTTGCAAAGAAGCCATGTCCCTTTGAGATTCGCCATGATGACTCTCCCACTCATGACTATATTCTGTTTGTGTGCATGTTTGTCTAAGAAATAGAGAATCAGAAGGGGAAGCAGTGAAGGAATTTCAAAAGGGAGTGTGACAGTCACAGCAATACATTGGGAAAATTAGCATAGCAACATTTTGAATTGACGTGAGGAGCTGAGATTTCAGGCATAAAGGCCAGAAGAGATTACATGGGTCAATATTCGAGACGATCAGGGTGTGAGCAGAAGTTCTAGCAGCATGAAAGAGAGGAAGGGTCAGATCTTAGAGATGATGTGTAGCAGGAAGAAATGGAAAGGAGAAAAAAATTGTATGAAGTTAAATTATAAAACAGGAGGGCTGATTAAATGGAAAGCTACAAGAAGGTTGTTTTAGATGAACAGTTTGAATAAAGCTCTCACACCAACAGTAGCAAGATTGAGGAACAGAGCATGGAAGAACCAAATGCTCAGTGAAAGAGAATCAGGGAGGGAAGAGACACAAATAAGGTCCAGGAGGTAGGCTGGAGTATTTTTTTTTTAAAAAAAGGAAGCAATTCTGAATTAGAGCCTGAAAAACTCAAATTATAACTATAAAAATAACTGGAAAACTTTACCAATAGTTTAAAAGTCCTGCAATATTAATGTAAGGTTAAAACATTGATTTCTGCATCAAACTGCTTTTTCTACCCTTCCTAATTTTCAGTAAAGGATTCACTATTAAGACATTTCCCCACTCATAATATTAAAGCAGAGAAGAGAATATATCTTTCTTCTAATTCTCTGCACCAATTCTCTGCTGTTAAAGGAACAAATGTCTCCTTTACTAACAGATGAGGCTATGCGAGAATGATGAAAACTCAAATTACTGTCACTTTACTTTTGGCATTTTTCTCAGTTTAGACAATAAGTCAGATTCACTTTCAGGTGCCTAGTGCTGGATTTGAAACCCTGAAGTGAAAAGTTTATTTGTGAACAATTTTCTTTATTATATTGCTCTTTAATTATGGAAATATTTCTACTGGTCTTACATTTTATGAGATCTTGTTTTTACACAATTTAAATATTTTGACCAAATACAAGTTGAATGCCCCTTTAAGAGCACCTCTCTTCTGGCTGAAGCATCCATGTAGGACATCTGTTCTAGTTCTCCAAACTGCATGGTGAACATTCTATTGTGGCTTGAAAGCAGCAAGGCTTAACTGAAGAGCACACTGAACAGAGAACCAAGGAGCACTTCCGAATGTGCCATTAACTGAGAGCACACAGGCACACTCCTGTAAATAGGGAGTTTCAAGGCAGCAGCAGTACTCTCCCCAACAGCATACGAGCCACTAAACAGCACTGAGAGGCACTTTGGAAGGTGCCCCTAAAATATGAATACATACAGTAAAAACTTAAGGCAAGTTACTTTGCCCTATTTGAAATTTTGACTTAGAACCACTATCTTTATTCACACCAGATATTTGTTCTTAAGACGGAATCAGATGGGCTTTGCTTGCTTGCTACAACCTAGTATTTCTGTTCCTATTGGATCAAGGGTAAAACTGATGACACAGTATATGGATACAGCTTGTAAAGCTGCAGCTTGTAAATATACAGAGCTACCATATCTACTCGTTCACAAGCCAAATTTTTCTAGTAAAAAACGGAAGCATCAGAGTAGGGGTCATCTTATGAATGGGTATAGAGAGGGGGAGAAGTGGGAAACAACCCCTCCCCACCAGCCCCCCAAGAGAGAGGACAAGGAGAGGCAGCACAGTCAACAGAGCCAGAAGTGAAGAGGCGGGGCCAGAGTCTCTCCTCTTCTGGCCATGCTGCTCTCCCTACAGCCTCTGAAGCAGCTGCAGTTTCAGGGCCTACCAGAGCAGCTTCAACCAGGCCAGACACATCCTCCCTAGGCCCTCCTCAGGTAAGGTGGTAAGGAACAGGAAGGGGAGAGTGTGGAGGTCCTGGGTTAGGGGTTGACCAGGAACAGGTTACAGTGGGTCATGTGGGAGGTCCCAAGTTAGAGGTGGAGTCATGTGGGGAGTGGTCAAAGGGGTTACTCCCCTGATCCCCAGCTTCTGCCCTTACCTCCCAAAATTTCCCTACCAGTTGCTGTCCTGGCCCATCAGAGTAAGCCGCTGGCGGACCAGAACATTTTGTTTACTTAGGTTTACCTCCATGCCTGCGGACGCTTAAGGTAAACAAACCATGTCAACCTGTCAGCATCTTATCCAGATGGGCTAGGAGCCAAAGTTTGCTGATCCCTGAATTATAGGATCGGCTTATCAATGGATCATAAAAATTTGCCATTTTTACTTATCCATCTTGGAGGGTGGTGTCAGCTTATAAGCAAACAGGCTTATGATCTAGTATATACAGTAAGTATCATCCACTACATTTTTGTGTGGCATGTAATTATAAGTATGTGACAGAATTTAGCAGTCTCTTCTGTCCCTCAATATTTCTGATATCTTAATTAGAAGTCACCCTTTTAAAAAACCTTTATGAGCACTGTTCCTGTTTCCCACTTGCTTTAGAGAAACCTGATTTTACTTATTTGGTGTGGAATTAGCTATGTAATAAAAAAAATAATTATCCTGAACTTCTTTTATGAAGCAAAGAGGCTTTTGATTTCCTTTGTGGCTCTTTTTAGATGTTTTGCTATCAAGAACATATGTACTAAAGCACTCCTTTGAAACTTAAGTATAGCTTAGTGTTTAAACTTAGCTCTTACATAACTAACCACAAGCACTGCCACGATGCTGAACTATTTGGTAACATGCTACAAACTGCAAAAAGGCTAGAAAAGCTGGATTTAAGTTTTGTACTATTGAGATCCTTTAAAGTAACTTATTTTGGATTTCAAATTGGAACTTTATGCTTTAGGTTACAGTAGTACAGGGGGAAAGCGTGCGCTTTAGTACAAATAAAATTCAAAGTAAGACAGGTTTCCACTTTAACCACTGACTCAAAAATAGACTTCCCAGTAAATTGTAATCAGCAAAGTACGTTATCACAGAATACAAACAGTTGACTTAAAACCTAGGCTTGAGCTACACTACCAACTTATGTTGGTATAACTACATCAACCAGGAGTTTGGAAAATACACACCTCTAAGCAACACAGTTATACCAACCTAACTCCCACTCCTATCAGCTGCAGCACCGTAGACAAGCCCTTAGTCAACTTAAAATCTAGTGCTAGGTCTTTCCTCTTCTCTGACTATACCCCATCAGTAGGAGATCTTCTCTACACTCACCTAGTTTCAACTACCACCTTTTATGTAAAAACCTCACTATGCCTGTCAGTCCCTCTCTCTGTCAAAACCCACATCCTAGCCTGGTTTTCTGATCTCATTTTTATTATACTGTCATTATTTTAAACTTAACATGGCCCAGGTTCAGTTCATCATTCTCCTTCCTTCCCTACCCCACATCACCAGTTCCCCCTTTCTCAAGCAGGGTTAATACCAAAAATCTCCCAGCCACTCACGTCTATAACTTAGCTGTCATCTTGTACTCTGCCGTGTCTCTAAAACCATACACCCATATGGTATTTAAATCTTGCCATTTCTGCCAAAACAATTCAAAGGATTGGCCTTTTCCTCTTTGTCCACAGTGTCAATGCTCTGATGGACCCCTACGTCGTTTCTTGACTGCAGATGCCTTGTCTCCTTCAAGTTTATTTGATCTTCGCAATTGGGTTTCATTTATTACCTATATAGAAAAAACCTTCCCAATCCATCATTCTGACCATGACACTCTACATCTCTCTACCCTCTTCCCTTTCTCTACCACATCAAATACAAGCTTCTCATCCTTTACTTTAAGGCCCTCCAACAGTTAAATTATTAGAATGGACAGAAAGGGTGAAATTATCTAGCATCAGCTACCTTGTTTGCTTTTTTACTGCTTTGTCCAGTTGACCCATATGAATCTTTACGCTTTCTTCTATTTGCATGCAATGCCTGCTCCAAAATGATCTGTAAAGGCACTGTCTCAGTTTCAGGGTAACCATACCTGTGTTCCCCATCTGTGATCCCTCAAGCACATCCCCAGAAAGATTTCCAGCTCTCGCTTCCACCTTTTCGTTCAGAGACCCACACTTCACTCCTTTGTTACTGGGGCTTTTAAGGCTGCGCTAATATCTCTAGCATCTCTAAAAAGGCCAATGCCTGCACTTTGCGTTCTCTCTGAGGGCTACAAAGAATGTACCACCCATAATTATAAGTTACCACACCGTTCCTTCTAAGCAAGCACTTTTATTTTTAAGGTAAAAGCAATACAGAAAAAAACTATTAAAACAATAAAAGAAACTACACACATGCTAAAAAGCTTACCAAAGATCACCTCCAACTTCAACCTAGAGCTGTGGTAGGTTTTATTCCCTCTAAACTCACAGAAAGATTTTCTGCATGGTTACAGGTTCATCTATCTTAGACCCAGAACAAAGGCTGGGCATATCAGCCATTTCTTTGTACAGACCAGGCCTGGTAATCAGCAGACAACAACCCTCTCCTCAGGGTTTGCCTTCAAAAGGCTGGGTTTTTGCATAACTGGAGTTGGGGAATTTGCATTAAGCTCTCCCTATGGATTCCCCAGGAAATTCACTTGACACTTACTGTCCCAGAAGTCCATATTTGACTGGAACATTTTCAATATAATCTTTTGAACTCCTTTACACTCCCCAGGCCTCACATCTGTCACATCTTCCCCCTAGGGAAGTTACATGCAATCCCAGCCCATCTTAATACATAAACAATAAAATAATGTCTTCAAGGATTTTGCAAGAAGTTGCCATATCTGTCACAACCACTACCTTATTTTCCTTCAATACTTCCTCAATCACATCTACTATGATGTCTACAGAATACTACCAGCTAATAATGGCAAATAGGCGGCTACTTCTGAACACGACAAATCGTCAGTCACTCTTCAGAAAAGTATCGGTATTACTACTACTTTGTCCTCCACACGTCCCAATCTCTCCCCTCCACCCACTCATGCACACATGTTTTTGTTATACCCACCAACTTCTTACAGTTTTTACAAGACTGTCATGTTGGGCACTTACTTGGTTAGGACTTCCAAGCATTAGTGTAATATAAGTAATTACATATAAAAATCTATGTTAAAAGAACATTAAGATTATATTAAGGCAGGGGTCCTGTGGAAAACATGTTCATGATAATTAAAGACTATCATAATATCAATTGAAGTTATTAATATTAAGACTATCATAATATATATATACTAGGTGGCAGTCTTGATTCTGGAACTTCCTAATGCTGAGTGCTTGATTTTGCAACCTTACAAGCAACTGCAAACATGGGTCTTATGATGGAAAGTATTAGGCAAAATTAGGCAGCTTCCATATGGAGGTAAGATTAAAAAGACTAGAACTTTTCAGCTTGGAAAAGAGACAACTAAGGGGGGATATGATAGAGGTCTACAAAAGCATGATTGCTGTGGAGAAAGTAAATAAGGAAGTGTTATTTACTCCTTCTCATAACACAAGAACTAGGGGTCATCAAATGACATTAATAGGCAGCAGGTTTAAAACAAACAAAAGGAAGTATTTTTTTCACACAACGCACAGTCAACCTGTGGAACTCCTTGCAAGAGGATGTTGTGAAGACTAGTTCCATAACAGGGTTCAAAAAAGAACTAGGTAAATTAATGAAGGATGGGTCCATCAATGGCCCTTAGCCAGGATGGGCAGGGATGGTGTCCCTAGCCTCTGTCTGCCAGAAGCTGGAAATGGGTGAGGGGATGGATCACTTGATGATTACCCATTCTGTTCAATCCCTCTGGGGCACCTAGCATTGGTCACTGTTGGCAGACAGGATACTGAGCTAGATGGATCTTTGGTCTGACCCAGTATGGCCATCTTACGTTCTTAACTGTAGGCATGCTATAATGTCTAACATACAGAGTCACATTACCTATATTGTAATGAATTTAAAGTAGTTTTAGCACTACACAAGCTTTGGAGTCATCCTGCCAGTTTTGTCATTCTACAATCCTACTTTTTGGTGTCTTTTTAAACTAAAGCAGAATGTGACCAGCAATACAGGATAAACAAGTTTTTTAAAAAAATCTCCCTCCTGACTCATCTTAGATGTTACATTTACCCGTAGCAGAGAAACTTTCAAACTTTGCTTCTTCTAAGTTGTCACATACTGTGCTGTAATTGGGACCACAAAATACTCAAGTCCCAGCCTATTTCATTAAATATCTATTCATTATTTTATTGATGGACAGTGTGATAGATAGATAGATAGATAGATAGATAGATAGATAGATAGATAGAT
>ML677383.1:2601160-2691793 GCA_007922305.1 Dermatemys mawii
GATAGATAGATAGATAGATAGATAGATAGATAGATAGATAGATAGATAAAGAAATTTTCATAGTGCTTTTAAGGTATTTTACAACAAAATTCTACCAGAGACCAGAACAGACAGCAAAACATGTGAAACAGAAAATTATTTTGGCACTCATGTTTTGTTGTTACCCAACATCACCTTTCATCCCATCTAAGCAGTGCCTAAATTTATCTACAAATACAGCTTTATGAGATTTTTACTACTACTGAAAAATCCTTCAGGCCTGAGAAAGTGCTCACAGCTTTTAAATTCTCTTTATTACTATTCAGTGAAAAGTGATATTTAACTCAAACTGCAAGAGTGCTACAGAAAAGTAAAGTAGTCATTGGAAGCAATTATTAGTGATGAAGGCTATGCCACAAGCTCAAATCCAGACCAGGTCAGTAGTGATGGAAAATCTTAACGTGATGGCTGTTCAGCAGCCCATACAGAGTGAATTTGGAGTCTTGATTTAGTTTTAATATGCAAGTGACCATAAGACAAACCCCACCAAAAACATAAGCAGTGCACCAACTGTCAGCCTTAAAAGAGAGCCTAAATCACAGGTGGGCAAACTACAGTCCGTGGGCCACATCAAGCCCATGGGACTGTCCTGCCTGACCCTTGAGCTCCCAGTCGGGGAGGCTAGCTCCTGGTCCCTCCCCTGCTGTCCCCTCTCCCCCACAGCCTCAGCTCGCCATACCGCCAGTACTCTGGGCTGCAGGACTGCGAGCTCCTGCCAGGCAGCGCGGCTGTGAGTCCTGGTGCTCTGACCAGCATGGTAAGGAGGCAGGCTGTGGGGAAGGTCGGATAAGGGTTAGGAGGTTCCAGGGGGCAGGGTGTGAATAGGGGTCAAGGCAGTCAAGGGACAGGGAGCTGGGGGGGGGGGGGAGAGAGCATGTATAGGAGGTTGGTGTCCGGCCTGAGGGGCAGTTAGGGGATGGGGGTTCCGGAAGGGGATGGTCACGGGACAAGGATCGGGGGGGGTTGGATGGGTCAGCGGTTCTGAGGGGGCAGACGGAGGCGGGAAGGAAGCGGGGACCAGGCTGTTTATGAATAGTTGTTTATATTCCCCAAGATTCAAATAAGCTGGCACTTTTCATAAACACTGAATTCACACATATTACCTTTAATGACAGAAAAGTAACTAACTGTTTCTGTAATTTGGTTCATGGGGCTACTTGATTTAAAAGCATGCTTGTCAAGAACAAAACCGAGAGACTACACTTGAACAGATCAGATCAACATACAATTAGAGCCCACGTACTATCCTATCCCATGCCTTCAATAACTTGTATATTGTTTTGCAGTATGACTACATACACCTAATGTTCTAATGGCCCATCAACTTTGCACATAATTTTATAAGAAATAACTATTGTGCAATATTCTCATAGAAAAATAAAGTTACAATTATAGCTCTGGCAAGAATATTTTTGTGACTTTAACATTACGTCAAGAAAAATCTTTGTAGGACAATACCATATCATTCCAAGTTTCGTTGAATAAACACTGTCACCATAAAGATTAATTTTCTCCCATAGAAGAATGAAAGATTTAAGAGCCAATCAATACAAACATAATTTACATATTGGTGAACTTTAGCAGAAATTACCACATAATCCCCATTTATTGATTAAATAATTACTTTAAATAATCTTAGATACTTTAAATTAAACCACTAGTTTACATAAGGCAAGGGTCTCAAACTCAAATGACCATGAGGGCCACATGAGCACTAGTGCACTGGCCCGAGGGCCACATCACTGACATGCCCCACCTCACTGCCCCGGCCCCGCCCCCACTCCACCCTTTCCATGAAGTCTCACTCCTGCCCCGCCTCCTCCTCTGAGCACGCAGCTCCCTGCTCCTTCCTGGAAAGCACTAGGCGCCGCCAACAGCTGTTTGGCAAACAAAGCAAGAGCAATAGAGGAAGTCCAGAGCTGGAAACACAAGTACTTCAAAGAGTCCTACCTAGTGTTCTGATGTTCTCTTGTGAAGAATATGCTCACATTTTCTTCTTAGGACCTTATGCTAAAAATTTACCAAATTATAGCATATACTGGTGTCATTTGATAACAATTTCTTCTCTAATTTTTCACCTGATACCAGGCTTAATATTGTCCTCCTATCAAATCTCGAACCTCCAATATCCAATGAAGATGTTAACTGGATTCCAGAAGCTGAGATATGAAAGGAGTCACAAATAAATATGTATCAATATACTAAGACAGATGAATAAGCTATAGATTGGCTTCTTGCAGGAAAAAAATACACAAGGAAACCCTAGTTAAGCTAGCCAATAAATTTCATTACCCTTTCTCCCACTTAAGTACACAGGCCATCAGTTATGACATGAAAATGAGGAAGTCACATTTGAATGATGTCTTACTGGCACTGATTGTGAATGTGGAAAAAATAAAATCAGAGCAGTTTTGTCACTGTCTTAATGAGACAGAGTGCTGATGCAACTGTTGATTGGAAAGAAAGTAGGCATTAAATTAATTTTGGGAGGGCACTACACAGATCGGGTCATGTCTATAGGTATAATTTTCCTACTGTGGATAAACCAAGTTTTTAAACAATCACTTTTTTTAAAGTGAGAATGCACAGTTTCCCTACAAGTCTTTATATGGGACAATCCATCCATCTAAGCTTTTCACCTTCTTTGCAAGCCACCCCCTGCCCCAACTTCTATGACTTAAAAATCAAGTTAAATATCTTTTAAGTGCCCAGCAAAACAGTTTCTTGGTTTGCCTTTTCCTCCCTCTGCCCCCCAACAAAGCCTTTCCTAAAATGTTAGTGGAACTTCAAAAGTAACCCCATTTGAACTTAAATTGCTGATTAAATAAAGCATGCAGAATTTATACAGTTTCACAAAAAAGATTCCCAAACCATCAATTCAAATATGAACAATGCTAATTACTGATCCTCTTATTAAAAAGTCAATGTACAAAGTAATGTATTTCACCAAAACAGACATTACATATTCCAAAAGTCCAAGATTTGTACTCTCACTACATATTGCATATTAAACTTATCTATTCTGACTGCTGAACAGGGTCTCCTGCCTATTTTGTTTTTAACTGGAAAATCACAACTGAGATTGTGTGTATATTTTTCTAATTATATAAATGTTATATTGTATTTGAAGTACATCTATACTTACCCTAAAAGTTGTCAGTGAAAACGAATACCACTGTTGGATTTGAGCAGCTCTTTGAAATTTTACTTTAACTCTATAACTACCTTTGGAGAGATGTAGCTTTCAAGAACCAGCATCTGTACTACCAAACTTATAATGGCTGTCCCTATTTCAGACTGTTGAAAACATAAAACTGCAATATTGTCAAGTGCAGACCAGAACAAACTAGATTTCTGACAACTGTACAAGTGGGTATGTCTTATGAAATGATTCATCTTCAACTGAGAAATAAGTTATGTTAAAGACTGATCATTGCCACAGATTTAAAAAGAAATGGGATGTTAATGCAATTGTATTTATCTAATAATTCTATTACCATTCTACTACCAATAAGTTATCATAGAAAAGAATAGTTCCACCATAGTTTTGAACATAGGGAACATTAATTAACTGTAATTGTATAGAATTACATTTTGTATCCACAAGACTATCAAATGAATGTCACGATTAATACTTCAGCAAAATTTTGTAATAGAGAAAATTGATACAAACTATCTTTCAGTCTGTATGTAGCTCTTGAAACACTGACAACGTGAGTTGAAATGTTAAGAAAATCATCATAGGGAACTGAGAGCTGTGAACTTTCAAACTAAGGTAATAAAAGTTTCATTTCTTTTATATGGCAATATACTATCAACTTTGACCTAATATAGGGAAGAGAAGGTTTTACATTGTGTTTCTTTCATCAGTCTTGTCCCTAAAATATCTACTACACTTGTCCCATTCAACATAAAAACATTCTGAAAATTGTGATGTCACAAGTGACAGCTGCAGATCACAAGATTCAACAACGCCATCTCTGCAATTACACAATATGTCCAGTTCCCTCTGAGTACCCTTCCCAGTTGCTCAAATAGGGGAGTAGTACCAATAATATATGGATAACTTCAGGCTGCTCGACTGAACGTGATGAAACCAAACTGACAGTTCTGTTGCATCACTTTGCTTTCTCTTGACCCACCGCTTCTTCCCAATTCATCTCCTCACCCTGCCTCACTTCTGAAGCAGATTTCCCCTGCAGTTTTTCTTCTCAGCCATCACATTCTTTGCTGGTCCCTGCCCAGCAGAATGGATCTACCACTACGCTGCCCAAGAGATTACAGCCTCCATTCCTCAATACAATTGCTCTACTGCTGCCGCCACCAGCACCACCGAAGAAAGGCAAAAATCTGTGTGCGTTGTTGAAGAAGTTCATGCAGCCTTGACTGGCTGACACATACAGGCATCAGCCCTCCGAGGTTTAAAAGGCGCGTTGCGTGCATGTGAAGGATGAAACCTGGCAGCAGGCTACCCCCATGAAAAGAATGACTGAAAAGGAGAGGATGGGTACATGCCACCGCCTCTAGCCCCTCGGCCAGGGGGTGCCACGTTCTCCCTGTCCCACGACAGTTTCTGCGGGGCGAGGCGGGGGTGCCTTACCTCCTCCAGCAGCGTGACCGTGTTCCTGCAGTTCTGCAGCCGGGTGGTGAAGCTGGAGGTGGTCGGAGAGTTGTAATCCTCCGTGGTCTCCGCGATGAACTCGGGCACGGTGATCTGGTCCGGCATGATCCTGCCCGGGGAGGAGGGAAAAGAAGGGGGGGGGGGGTGTTAAACTATAACGCGGAGCCTCCACCAGCAGCAACTCCTCTGCCCTGCCCCCAGCTCCCTGCGGAGGGGGCGGGGAGGGGGCTCCCTCCGGCGGGCTCAGCCCCTGCCCGCTCCGGGAGGGGGTGCTGTGGCCGGCTCTCCCGCTCGCGCTCGGGGCTGAGGCGGCGCCGCCGCCGCGGCTCTCGCCCGGGGACCCCTCGCTCGCCGCTGCCCCGGGGAGGGGGCTGGGAAGTTGAGCACTAACTTGTGCGGGCTCCGGCTGCGCCCCCGGCCGGAGGGGGGGGAGGAGGAGAAGAGCCGTGGGGGGGGAGAGGCGGCGGCGGCGTTGGCGGCTCCCCGGAGTTACTCGGGCTGCAGCCGCCTCTGACAGCCACTGCGTGAGTGACACTCGGCTCAGCAACCCTCCCTCCCGCAGCCGTTACGTGGGCAAACAAGGAAGTGCTCTGCGCCTGCGCCGAACTCGGCCGACACGGGCGCGCGGCCACGGCGGGGAGGGGGGGCGCGCGCCGCCCCGAGCAGCCCGGCGCGACACCAAAAAGCCGCGCTCCGGGCCGGGCTGGAGGCGCGCGCGTGCACAAGCGGCCTCCCTGGCTTAGGACCTTGAGTTTGAAGCGCGGCAGAGAGATTGAGGGCGGGCGAAGGGGGGAGGGGCTCTGCTCCTTCCGTGGGCGCGCGCTGCTGCTGCTGTTAGCCCGGGCCGGGCTTGGGCAGCTCCCCCTCCTAACACAAAGCAGCCCCGGCATCTCCTGTCCACGCGCTGCCCTCCCGGGGCAGTGGGGCGGGCTCTGCGGGCCGAGCAGTGGGAGCCAGCGGCTTCGTCCCGTGCGGCTGGAGAGAGACCCTGGAGCCAACGCGTGCGCCGCGGCTGAGGGGGTGCTATGACCTGTCTTTTTGTTTGCAGTCGAAGCACACGCATGGGGAAGCGCCTGTCATGTAAGAGGGAGACGCTACAATCAAGTAGATGTAGGACAGATTTCTGCGGGGAAAGGGCCCCCAGATTTCTCATTTTCTCTGACACGACCGAGGGTCTTCCTGGACCAGCCTGACCCGCGCCAGCTCTAGCCAGCATCCATCTCATCTAGGTCTAGTCCTCTCCGGACAGAAGTGAACAATGATGCTGTAGTCCTTGGAGGATTTCGTAAGGGGGGGGTCAGCTCCTGTGAACAGTCTGACCAAACCTAAGAACAAGTTTAAATTCCAGCAATATCTTGGCATCAGTGAAGAGGATTGTCACCCAGCAAGGCAGAGATCAATGAATTACTCGTCTGCTTCCTGGATGAATCCCAACCTATCTAATCAGCTAAAGATAAATCAAGGGCAAGGCTGCAGATTTTGTTTTTTCTAAATGTTGAGCGCAGCCATCAAATTAAAAGGCTTTTGCTGTTTTTGGCACTCATAAGTCCTTGTGTTGCAAGCATTTTATGATGGGGGGCGAGAAGGGGGCAAATTAAGATATTTCATATCTCATTAAGATTATGTTTCTGATGAAATAGTCCAAGTAAGATGATTATACTGATTTTCTCTTCCCCGCACCAACCTCCACTTTTCATTGATAGTAAAACATATAGGGTTTACATGATCACAAAATATAAACAGTACATGTTAAAATAAAATTAATTACATGTGAATCCTTGAAAATTATGCTACTTTCAAAGAGAGCTCTACCTGTATTTTTAATACTGAAAAGACTATTGTATTGCATAGATCACCATTATTCCCACCTGGATAAATTAAAACAGCAGAAGGAGTAGCCTGATGTTTTTGAAAACCATACAAAGGATTCCTGGGATACACTTAGATGTGAAGTTGCTAAGGTTACATAACCCATAAAAAACTTTCAGAGCTGATATTTTTAAATACAGTAATATTTCTACATAAGGTAAAATACATTTTCTGGATTGCTTTTCCTTGTAACTTTAGGAATTAACCTGATAAAAATAGGTGCTTTTTAAAATTCTCTTAAATTTTATTTCTGTATATGACTTTTTTTTAATAAATAAATAAATAAAAAGCTTATACTCAGGAGGCCTAAACAACCACCAACCATATCTGCTGTTTCAATCAGATTTGTATATTATGCTGCATGGAGCCCTCCCTCTCTTCCTATGACATGCCACAATAATAGCTGAACATGGAGAACCAGGTAAATGCATGCATTCTTAAAAACTTTCCTAAAATGAACATTGTGTAGTTGTATGTGCCCATGTCAAAAGTTTCTTCACATAATACTCCATATAAATAATCACACTACAGTAAATCACACTTAGGTTTTAAAGTGGATTCGCATGTAATCCTAAAAGTGTTCCTACATTTCAAAAAAATAAGCAATATGCTAAAATTTTTGGATAAATATTAAAACCAGAAGTATCTGATTTGTACCTACCCATAAATACATGTTCTCAATACGGTTTGCATCCTTTCTCTGCTGGAAAAATGTGAGCAGTGCTGAAACAGTCCTGCCTGAATAAGTTTATTTCTTTGATCACGGTGCCTTAGCAACAGCCCTCCATATGTATTTATTCACATGGCCTGGCTTTCCCACACATAAATGTAAGGGTTGTAAGACTGAGCCCTACATGCAGGAGGCACACTCACTCTCATGTACTTTTCATTACTATAGCTGGGAGCATCAGGCAGCTGGATAGCACAGACTTGCTAGAAGAGGACTAGCATTGGAAACTGAAGTGATGATATAAACTTCTGAAAACCTGCAACCATTGAAGCTGTGGAGTCACAGTCCCTGGGACAGATCATCCGGTCAGCTGAGTGTTACATTCATGCAGCTGACAGGATGATTAGGCTCTGGTTATATGTTTCAGGGGGGAAAATTTTAAAGAGAATGAGACAGACTTAAGAGCCATAAGAAAAGTAGTGTTCAGATTTTCCCTAGAAAAGGGACCTATCCAGTGAGATACAATGTTTTCTTTCAACTCCCATTGAATTCACAGGTACTGCTCAGTACTTTTCAGGATGAGGCCAAGACTATTCAAAAAACAAAACACACACACCGTGGACTGACAATAATGGAATTGTAATAAAAAAAAATCATGGAGCTATTTTGTAACTATGTTCTCTTTGTAGGTGACCAGCTGTTGTCCCTTTTAGAGAGCCCTGGGACTTGCTCACAGATAGATTACAAGTAGCACATAGATCGTAGCTGTCTGCTGTTTCTAGCCTTTTTTGACATTTTCTTTGCAGCCTAAGGCTTTCAATTCTGAATATCAGCATTGAGATGCTTGTCACAACTGCCCTCGTGGAAAGTCCCTGATGGGTACAAAAAGCATCAGCATTTAATCAAAAAAATTGGAGCTCTTGCTTCAAAATGCTGTAATTCCACTGCTTGGGTGCTTTCTGAGTCCATGTTTAATTAATGAACTCTCTCAATAGGCTGTTCTTAATAAGACAGAAAAAAAAATCAACCAACTACAGTATCTTTGGTCTGGTCTTGCAATCAACGTGCCTGTGTAAATGGTAGGTGTTTATCACTGATGCTATTATTATAAATAATTTGTATCACCATAGTTCCTGGGGGGCTAGGACACTGAACAAAAAAATATAACAAAGATAGTCCCTGTCCCAAAGATCCCCATTTTAAGAAAACAGTGTGAAGACAGTATTACTGTGAGGCAGCTATGACCAGTGTAATAAACAGCAGTCACAGTATATCACTTGCCACACCATTGTGAAGCACTTTGGAAACATCAAGACACTGAAAGGAGGATAACAGAGTGTTGTTACAGATATTTACAGAGTTCTTACCATGTCTAATGTAGTGGCATCAGAAAAAGCACAAGACTGTTTATCCAAAATGTTGACAAATGGGCAATCAAGAGAGGTATTGTTGGTGGTAGTTTACATCTCTGTAGCCTGTAAGAGATGATGGGTAGTGCTGGAGTAGACTAGAAGGGCCTTAAAGTGAAAGACAGTTTGTGCATGATGTAGTGGGGAAAAAAGAGACAGGAGGAATGCAAGGAGGGAGAGGAGATTGAATGAGCCAGGAAGGGTGATCTTTACAGCAGTGTTTTGAATGGATTTAAGTAGGGTATGAAGGCCAGAGGCGAGGAGGTTTCAATAGTCAAAGTGCAAGAAGAGGAGGACCTGGATAAGTGTTTTAGCTGTGTGGATGGAACAGAAAGGCTGAATGTTGGAGGTCATATAGGAAGAAATTGCAACATTTGGATACAGCCTGCATACGATGGTTTTAGAGAGAGCGATGCCCTGATTATAAAACAAATTTCAAATTTGCATCATTGTATTCTTCAGTTTCAGTCAGAAGTATTCAATATTATTTTCTTGTCTTGTTCTAATGTATTGTATAGTATTGCTCTATGCTTAAAACAGCTATACCACTTCATCCCAGAGGTGGTTGCATTTTCATAGTGGATTCTTTGATGTCTCTCAGGAAGAAAAATGTTATATACAGAGTATTATGGTTATATATGTATAGGTTAAGACTCATAACAACTTGCAAAGAACTTCTACTACCTTTAAGAGGAAATACACAAGTATATCTATGTGCATTAGAATATCCAATAATATGTCTAAAATTGCAATTGTTATAATTTTGGTTGAAGGTTCAGCCTGAAGAACAATCTGCTAAATAAATAAGGTTAAAGCAAGGATGAATTTGGCTTGTTATTTGCAAGTATGGTATCAGCTGTATCAAGATTCAGTATATACTTTTTGTAAATAGGTCTTACATAGCTTTAATGTTCTTTTTATTTATTATTTACATAAGGATATGTAATATCTACTTTGTACTTCAGCTTGAAATGTTTTGTTCAATTCAGGAGCAATTTCACCTCCAGAAACAGTGTCCTAGCACCAGCATGTTCAAGCTGCTGACTCAACCTTGTGTGAAAGGTAAGAAAAATGCATTTTAAATACAACATGTTTATACTTTTAATCTCACATGAAATGCACCATGTACTCACAGTGAAAGGCCTAATCTATTTTAAATGTTGAAGCCTATACCCCATGCTGACAGTGGTGCTAATTTGCTATAAGGAAACCTGTATGATAAATTGTGAACTGCCTTCACTAAAGAGACTATGGGATATGACATTTACAAAAAAAATCTTTGAAATTAGTTATTTTTGGCGCATAATAGTGGGGTGCCTTTACAAATCAAAGAAAGCAGCTGTCGCTCTACCTCACAAAAACTCTGTTTATATACAAAAAACAAATATCTGAAAAAAATTCTGACTGACATTATGTGTTTTTAAGTTACAGCATCCAGCAACCTGGCTCGTGGAATACATAAGATGCCTCAATGATTTTTTGTTACTCCTGTGTGGCTGTTTTTGATACTGGCATCATATGATTTCAATTTTCAAACTGACAACTTCAAGTATTTTTCTTTACTTGGTATTTAAAATTATATAAGGAAACACAGCAACTATCTTTGAAATTACTATTTCAATTTTAGAGCATATTTTCAGTAATAGCGAGGTAAACAAAAGGCCCTTTTTACAGTCTTTCAATATTAATATGATAGGGAAAAAGGATCCATTGTTTTCCCATTATAGATGGCATTTTAGTAACATTAAGTTCTGTCATTTTAATACTATGTGTTAATGAAAAAGCTCAAATAAAAACATAACTGATTACATATTTTGTATGTTATCCACTATATCTATAATGTCCTGTGATAGGGGCTTATGCTAATGGTAGATGCCCTCAAATAGCTGTGTCAGAAGGCAGCTGAAAGCAAAAACCCTGAAAACTAAATAGAGTATTAAGTTACATGAGATTCAGCTGACTAATTTGCTGAGTCAGTTGTGCCTTTGTTTTTGGTGTTGTCATGCAAGATCAAGAGTCATACAGACAAATGCATAATGGCATTCTAGACTCATAGTAACAACAACAAGCAATGGTCTATTCTTTGGATCCTCTGTGTCCTGCCAAAATAAAAACAGAGCAAACAGGAACTAACACCAAGTGGTACCAGGATAATGCCAAAGAAGATGTTCCCTTGTTATTACTGTAGGTGTGTTGAATATTGTATTCTTTGATTGCAGATGCTCCCCCTAAGAAACCCTCTCTAATTCATAGGAAAGATAATTGTGGGATGGGGGAAAAGATCTTAGATTAAACAGGGCTTTCCCTTCTCTTAAAGAATCTATAGAAGATAAAACCCCAGAGTATATTCCTGTGAAGGGCCTGATTTATGCAGGAAAAAATCTTGTTAAAGTTGATTGCTGGGAAAATAGCCATGAGTTGAGCTGCTTGGTGTATTTGTCTTCTGGCAAACTTGACCCTTGTCTGGACTGGAGTGCAGGCAGTAAACCATGAAGGCCACCTAAGTAGTGACAAGTGCACTATGAGACCATAGTGAAAAGATTGTTCATATTGGGACTGTTATGCCTGCAACCACCATAAATTGCAACCCCCCTGCACTGGCGAAAACTAGCACATCAAGGAGCCACAAAATGGTTATTCTTCCTTGAATCAAATTTGTTCTGAACCATGGTGTGACTGCCTGAACATTTGTGTATGGTGTGTAACAGACCTGCTCGGGCTGGGAATTGGTGGGGAGAGAAATGCAAGTTATCAACAAGGCCAGTGAGTTTCATTTGCATAATGAAAGGTGAAAATAATATAACCTTGAATGTGGTTCATTTCCTCTTGTATTAGAAAGTGAGAGCAACAGGTCTTGAAAAAGGGCAGGAATAGCCAGGCTGAGTTTTCAATATGAGAAACAGTGCTGACTAAAAAGAGGGAAAGATGTGGCAAAAATTAAACAGGCAGCTAGTGCAGTAAACTTCTCCAGAACAAATAATTCTTCAAACCATATTGCAAACTTTTAAATATTTTCTGTCTGTTACAGAGGGAGCAATTGTGCTACATCCCTATCTAAGCAGATCTCCCAGTCCTACAGGGGCAATTAAACAAACAAACACTGATGGTAATGTGAGTTTTGGATGCTTAGAGCCTAAAGGTTTTGGCCCACATGGAGAGGCCCACATACATCCAGTATGGTTACTGGATAGGGGATTGGGCTAAGAGTGTGTCTATATGCCAGCTGGGAAGTGTAATCCCAGCTGATGTAGCCATCTGCTAGCTCTACATGAGCTAGCACACTAAAAATAGCAGTGTGGCTGCAAAAGGAGAGGCAATGACTTGGAATAGCCAGCTGACTACCATCCTGTCCAAAGTCCTTTTGCTGCTAGCTTGAGCTGCTGCTGTGGCCACACTGCTATTTTGAGCATGACAGGACAAAGCAGAGCTAATATATGTCCATCTACCTGAGTTGGAAATTATATCTCCCAGCTGTAATGCAGACACCCTAAGGTTACATTCTGCATGGCAGCTGGTCGCGTGCTTTCCAGAATGCTAAAAAATAATAGTATAACAAAGTCAGCATGGGCAGCAACTCAGGTTAGCTGTCCAAGTATAAGCACACTGCACCCCTGGGATGCACTCAGGTGGCCAGCCCAAGTTGCTGTGCTACCTCTGGCAACACTGCTATTTTCAGTGTGATAGCTCAAGCAAGCCAGTGCTTGCCTCTCTACTCATGTTGGGAAGCATGCTCCCAGCTGCAGTGTAGACTTACTCTGACTTCTATAAATTCGACCTAATTTCGTAGGTCTGGTTCTGTTACTGCACTGCCGTTTCACTTTAGGCAATTCACTACCTTATGCCTCAGTTTCTTCACCTGTAAAATGGGGATATAATGAAATTTGATTCCTGAGTTAAAGTGCTTTGAAATCTACAGATGAAAAGTACTATAAGAGTAAAGTCTTTTTATTTATTTATTTTATTATGTTATTTAACAAATTATTATGTAACAACGAGAAGACTCAGATCAAAGCATTTAAGCACTACTTGTCTAGATAAACAAAAAGGACTTATAGGCAAATAAAAGGATTATTTTCCAGATGAAGGTAGTGATGTTCAAATGTAAGACACAAACTTCATTACAGTTCTAACCAATTCCAATCTAATAGTAGTTGTTGTATTACAGCAGTGTCTAGTGGTTTAATGAAGATCAAGGCCGCATTGTTCTAGGCTGTACACAAACACATAAGAAGATGTGTCCTAAAGGCCTGTTTTTATAAGAACGTATCCCGTTAAGACCCCAATCCTGCAAACACACACATCTGTGGGTCCACTGAGTTCAAGCAGATGAAATCCAAGAGATGGCTTCTAGTGTTGAATGAACGCACTTGGCTGTTTGCTTAATTTCTTAAATGGCAGATCATTATACTGATGATAAAATGAGTCTACGGATATGAGAAAGTATACGAAAGGTCCCTCCAACCACTACATTTAATGATATATCTGCAATTCCTTTATATAAACTCTATTTCCAGGGATTTATACCTAACCCAAAAATAGTCACTCCAGACTTGAACTTGGCATACAAAGTTTCAGCTTGGGAGCAATTTTGTTGTTGCTGTTATAAATTTTTTTAAAAAAAAAAAAATGTTTATGTGCAAAACCTAAAACATTTGAAGCATGCCAGTTTCAGAACACAAAGGTCTGCCATAACTCACAGGTTTGATTTTAAAATGAAATGGGTGTTTGCAGTCTACAATATTGATTAAGCCCTGCTTCTATTTCTACAGTAAAACAGGGCAACTGGATAGCTTAGGACAAAAGTGGGCAAACTAGAGTCCCGTGGGACTCTCCTGCCCGACTTCTGAGCTCCTGGCCCAGGAGGCTAGCCCTCAGCTCCTCCCCTGCTGTTCTCCCTCCCCTGCAGCCCCAGCTCACTGCGCAGCTGGTGCAATGCTCTGAGCGGCAGGGCTGCGAGCTCTTGCCAGGCCTGACCCAGTGCTCTGTGCTGTGCGGTGGCATGGCTGGCTCCAGCTGGGTGGCACAGCTGCTTGTCTTGGAGCTCTGGGCGGCGTGGCTGTAGCACCGCCAGCCACGCTTGCTCCAAGCAGTGTGATGGGGGTAGGAACCAGGGAGCTGGAGTTGGATAGAGGGCAGAGGAATTCTGGGTGGGGGTCAGGGGGTGGGGAGGTGGATAGGAGTCAGGGCAGTCAGAAGGCAGGGAACAGGGGGGTTGAATGGGGGCAGGGGTTCTGAGGGGGGATAGTCAGGAAGGAGAGGGAGAGTTGGATAGGGCAGCGAGGGGCAGTCAGGGGACAGGGAGGGGTGGATGGGGCAGGGTCCCAAGAGGGCCATCAGGGGACAGGGAATGGGGGGGATTGGATGGGACAGGAGTCCTTGGGGAGGCAGTGGTGGGGGTCGGATAGAGTACAGGGGCCAGGCCATGCCTGGCTTTTTGGGGGAGGCACAGCCTCCCTTAATCGGCCCTCCATACAATTTTGGAAAAACTCGATGTGGCCCTCAGGCCAGAAAGTTTTCCCGCCCTTGGCTTAGGGTATTTCTGCTCTGCAATAAAAGACCCTCAGCTTGGCTGTGGCTGGCCCAAGTCTGCTGGCTCAGGCTTGTGGGGCTTGGGCTTGGAGGCTGTAAAACTGCAGCGTAGTCAAGTGGGTTCAAGCTGGAGCCTGGGCTCTGACACCCTGGACGGCGGGAGGGTGGCCTTTAAAACATTAGCTGAAGTTTTTTTATGCCTTAATTTTCCTAGCTTTTCATGAAGTACTATTTTTTAAAAAAAAAAAAAAATAGGAATAGTCTGAAATTTGTTTTAAAATTATCCTAACTCCATATTCAACTAGGTATTTTTAAAAGTATGATTTACCTGCTAGGCCATGTCGGTTTATTTTTTTAACATCATATGCAGTAGGAAACTTTTAAAAAAGAAACTGGCATGGCCTAGCAGATAAATTACAAGTTTAAGAACTCCAAGTTGTATAGCTGCATGCTTATAAAAATATAGCTTTTGTCTGATTTTTAGGCTATTCCATTTACCTGTGTGATATGAGACTCAACCACACTCAAGGCTCTAAAGTAGACTCAAAATCATGTGTCATGATAGCTGGATCTAGTGAGTGAAGGGAGGCTCAAATTTCAGTCTTAACCCTGAATTCTGTAGTCGCTGTGGGTTCAAGTAAGGATCTCCAGGCAATCTGAATGTAGCTCATTGTAGTTTAATGAAGTACAGTGCAAACTTTAAAACAGGGTACTCACCATTCACAGACTGAATCAACAAAAGCATATTTAGACAACTGTGTGTGCTGTTCTACATTATACATCACCAAACGGAATAAGAGTATGCTCTTTAAAACTCCCACAAGTTTTAGCAGCACTGCAAATGCCTTGCAGGCTGATTTCAAATGTGTGCTGTTTTAAAAGTTAAATGAGCGTTATTTACCAGATCAGCATGCACTTCAAGAGGAACAAAGTGCTACTTTTTAGATTCTTTTCACTAAGCTTTGAAATATATCTATACAATGCAAAATGTAATATTTTATATATATTAAGATTTGCCCTATTGTGTGTTTAAAGTCATAATTGTCTAAAAGGGATTATTGAGTAATGCTTTTGGCCTTCCTCTGAATAGCACCTTTTGTGATTAGTCTAAACTTGCAAATAAACAGAAAAGGAAGAATTGGCAAATACTGCAACTGGTATCGCCATGAACCAGTACCTGGGTTTGTTTGTGTGTTTATTAAAGGTAGCAAATACTAGAAAACCATTATTTTGACCTAAAAATGTCATTTTGCTTTCTTACCGATTCCATAATGAATCTCTTGAAGAAAAACTTGAAAGCCTGGAGGCTGAAGATCTCATGTCTCATTTGTCACCACAAGAAAACTACCTACACCGGGAGAAAAAGTGAGAAAAGTAATTAACAGTGAACAGAGCTATGGAACTTGCAAGGCCACTTTTTAAAACTAAGTTTGAAACAGTTTCCAAAATCTATGAATGCCTCAGTAACAAGACTCACTGTCAAAAAATTCAACATAAGTTATTTAGTTACTTTGCAATAAATTATACTTGTTTTATTGTACTTGATGTTGCAAGTTTCCTCACAAGACACAGACCCATTAGAAAATCATTGAGGTAACATTAAATATTGCTAAGTGAGAGCCTCTTCAGCTTACTGGGATAAAACTTTATGCGTAGAATTTGGCAATTATTTTCTTAGTTGTATTACAGGTGGAACTGATAGCACTTCATATAATTAAGCTTGCCTAACATTTCCCTTATAAGACCCCATAACTTATAACTTTGCCAAACTTTAACTCTTTGGGCTGAAATTTTCCAAGCCTGGTGTCTACTGTGGACTGAAACTGTTTGGAAATGTTCAGCAAAAACAATTTAGCCATTTCTGAGAAAAACTAAGAAAATTGTATTGTTTTACCTCGTTAAAATTTTCTTTGAGACCTTTGAATAGCTCTAACACCTCTATGCTTTTGAGCAGATTTGAAATTTGGCAGGTTGGTGATGGTGGCGGTAGCATTTGTGACAGTAATGTGCTCTGCCTGTGAAAATCTGCCCAAATGAGGTCAAGTTATAAGGGTTTGAAAATTCATAGTTTACACATTTAGTAGACATATTTAACTTTAGCTGCTAAAATCACCACATATTGCATCTTTTCTGAGCATGCACCTAATGCTCAAAGCTCCAAGTGCTAACCAAACTGCTCATGCATCATCTTCACAGATTACTTAAGCATACTCCATTCCCGCACAGTTCCTACATGTGCCATCCTGGGGCTACAGCGACTAAACCAGACTTTCCCTGTAATACTTGTTCCAGGCCAGAGACTGGAATTGAGAGCAGACAGCCTGTCTCTTGTGCTATCAGTGACACCTCCCACTGCACCTGCACTCAGGAATGTGGAGGAGGAACCATTTGATTTGATAGCTGAGGGGACAAAAGCCAGATCAGGGGAGGAGGAAAAGCAGCAGATTGGGACAATGTGACTAGTGAGACTTGGAGTTTGGGGTAGGAGAGGAGGAGGAGGAAGAAGAGACTGGGACTGGATGGACAGACAGACTGGGACAAGAAGCCAGGGAGGAGATGGAAACTGAGGTTAGATGAGAAGCCTGAAGGGCAAAAATAGGGTTGGGACCTAGCTGTGGGGGAAGGAGGAGGAAGAGGAAAGCAGATCTGATGTGAAGCCAAGGGAGGGGAACTAGGACTGGCTTGGCAAGGAGAATGGGACTGGATGGGGAAGAAACGGGGACAGGTTGGAGGAAACAGGACAGAATGGGTCAAGCATGCAGGGAAACAGGAAGAATCTGTGTCCACTAGAGCACACTCCCCTCCACAATCTGGAACGGAAGCCAAAAATTCCTGAGTCTCACCCTTCTCCTGGTGTCATAAAATATTTCTGAAACCCACGGACAAAATGTGTGGCTCCTCCAGCTCTAGTGCTACCAGTTACTCCATTAGCTCAAGTGGGAGTGAACGGTGTGGTGAAAATAAAGATTCCAATCTTGCCTATGAAACAGGGGTATCAGTATGATACCACATGATGGAATTTGGTTTTTTTTCCAGTTTGCTTTTTTTAAAACTTAGCAAATATTAAAGTAAGGTCAAGAGCATTTAAATTGCAAAGTCAAGTTCTCAAAAATTAAGAGATGCCACATTTAAGGTAGCCAGTGCCGCCTTGGTCCCCTTGTGTGTATGCATTATGAGAGTCTTTAATTGCTTGATCATAAATATACCTTCTTCATCCAATGAGTCTTTTTTTTAAGGATATCTTGATATTCCCAGCTGACGTATTTCCCCAGAGACTCTTGTATTTTTTTATGGGTTTTGTACTGTTTACTTAGTATTTCTAGACTTGTTACTCAGGTCTATAATATTGCCAACCACAAACATTAAAAAAAAGTAAGGCCTCAAAAAAGCATGAGATCAGCTTTAAAATTTTGAGTTAAAAAGTAATAATTTTGTGTGTGTGGCTTTTGTTTCTTTGTTTTGTTTTGCGTCCTAGTTTGAATCTTTCGGGTGCACTCATGTCACACTTTCAAGCTTTCCTCCACTGAAGACTAGAAAACTTACTTCAAAGAAAAATGAAATCTTATTTCCTGGATTCCAAAGTGCTGAGGCTTTACAGAAGAAAACAAACATATATCACAAAACCTACAATAAAATAATGTGAACTGGTGAACCTAGCCTCTCATGGCTGTTGTGTTTGCTGTTGTCTAACATCACAGCACATCTGTTATTTTTAATATTATGCCTTGCCTAGGTAGTCATCTTTATTTTTTATAGGTTTACACTATTTAAATTGAAATAAAGTTAGTTCAAAACTATGTTGTCTCTCAAAAGTTTCTGGATCAAATGTGGGCCAGGTTAACAGGTAACCATCACTAATCACTTGTTATATTAATGATTGAGGATAGCTTTTCAGTATTTGATCAGTTTCTCAAATTCATAATGCGATTCAGTTCTCATTTCTGCCTTAATAAGGTACTTAAGATCATGAAGAAACAAGTATAGAGTTGTTGAAAGCTGTTTGACAGTGCTATTGGTTAGATCTTGTATGCTTATTAGGAAGAGTATAGTTGTTCAGAACAGTTATATTCTCTCTGGCTCTAGCCTGACTAAACCTAACACACTGAATTCACTTCTGGACAGCTTAGTGGTAGGTTTATGGGGCAAATTGAGTGGAATGCAGATAAAAGCCAGAAAAACAATTCTGGCATTAGAAATACAGTTGGTTGAAATTTGATCAAATTTGGGAGAGGTTGGCAGTGTCGTTTATTATATAGTGCATGTGTGAGCGCACGTGCTTCAAGCTGGCACAATTGACTGGTGAGGGAAGATTATAAGAGCTAAATATATAGCTTGGCTCAAGGGAGGAAGACTGGAACACAGTCAAGTGTATAGGGCATTAGTCTAGAGGCTTGGGAGACTCTTGTTTATGGCCATCATCTGCCATAGACTTCCCGTGTGACTGGGCAAAACAATTTTGGTCAGATTCACAAAGGTATGTATATGCTTACATGCCCTGAGTAACTAGACAACAGTAACAACTAAGGGGAGACACGCTCACAGTTGACAAGTATCTGAGGGACTCTGATTCCAAGAAGAGAAGGAGGATTGCACAAGGAGAGATGAAAGAAGGGAGCATAACTAAGTGAAATTGAATGATATTAAAAGATAAATTAAGACTTGATATCGATTAAGTTGTATTAATGACAATAGTAAATTCCATTAGGACACAATTCAGGAAAGCAATTAAGCATTTACTTAATTTTAAATACAAATAATTCTATTGAAATAAATGGTACTACTTACATTCCTGGCTAAATCAAAGTCTTAGATCATAAGATAGATAGTCTCCCAGCTGAAGTGGTGGTTGTCCTGTCCTTTGAGGCAGTTAGATTTGATAAAGTGGTAGAAAATATAGATGAATTATAAGATTGGAATATATAAATTGAGAGGCCATGCCAAGTGTATGTAGTGGTGGTCATGAAAGAAGGTTTGGGACTGCGTGTAGGTAGGGTGACCAGACGACAAATATGAAAAATTGGGACAGAGTGTGGGGGTTAATAGGTGCCCATATGAGAAAAAGCCCCAACTATCAGGACTGACCCTATAAAAATCAGGACAGCTGGTCACCCGACATGTAGGAGTGAAAAGAGAGATGTTTCTACTCTTCATTAATGTGCATCTGAGGTTGTTTACAATTCATGTGTTATCACCATAGGTAATTTAATTACTTGTTCTGGATTTTTTCCCTTCAAAAATACAGAACCCAATCATCACATATATTTTGCATCTCTAATTAATGTTTTAGGGAAAATATTGACCAGCCTATTTTCATGGACTGTTTGAACTGAGTTAACCTAAGAAAAACTGAAACATACAAATGTTAATATTGTTTCCACAGTCACTGATGTAACAATAATAGTAGTTGTACACCACCAGGCTGAAAATTAACTCCCTTTATGTCCAAACAATAGAGTGAATCACAGAATTCTGACCTTGATATATAATGTGATCATGTAGTAATTATAGCCCTTGTTCTTTCTGTGTAAAGAGACTACATTATCAGTAAATATTGTGAAATACTGCTTCTTATTGCAATTTACAGAAAATGACTGGGGTGATAGTATTAAAACTATGCAGCTTTAAAATACAGGAGAGAAAAAAATCGTATTCTCTGCAAATGAAAAAAAAATAACCTGGTTATTTGAACTACATGGGATCAGCTTATTGTTGGCATCTAAATTCTGTTGAAAATGTACATGGGTTACAAATTTAAAGATTACAAATATATATATATATAATTCATAAAGGTCAGGGCTGCTATTTTCATGTCCAAAGAATAGAATTAAATCTTCAATCCATGCTGTAGCTCACATGTTCTTGAATGGCAGTGTGATGAAAGAAAATTCCTTTTATTTCATGGCAAAATCTCCCATACATTTGTTCTCTTTGTGTCCCCTCACTGCAAGCCAAGCTACATATAACAAACAGATGTTCTTCAGTGTCACCTTAATCTCTGATTTGGATAACACTACTAGCTTGCTCTCCAATGTTTTACTGAGGCAGAGACAGGAGTATTCGTAGGGAGTACAAATGACCTTGGGCCTGATTTTCAGAAGTCCTGCACAGCTAGCAGCTCCAGTTTGACCTCAAACAGAAATGTGAGTGCTCAGCACTTTGTACAACCAAAATCTTCAATTAATTTGTACATCGCTGAATACTGAATAATTAAAAATAAATAAAATAATCATAATCACTTTCCTGAAACCAAGGTAGTATGTGAGGTTGTCAGTCGGAAAGTCTATTCCTTCCTAGATGGGCACACATAGTTCCCGTTAACGTTAATTGCTATTTGAACAGTGGTAGTTGAGACACTTCTGAAGGCTGCTGGTCCGACTGGCTATCCTTTGTGCCTGATGTCAGATAATCCAATAAGAGCACTGATCATAGGGCCACTCCCAGAGTCCCTGCTCTGATACATTCAGGACAGCAAAGAGGAGCATGCAGCAATAGGAACAATGGTTTCGGAGCCACTATTCCCTTTGCACAAAAGCTCCCTGATGGTGCAATAAAGAAGCTGTTCCCAAGAAGAAGAGGAGATCCCACCAATGAACAAAATGGAAAAAAAGAGAAAAACAGTGCTGGGAGGCAGGTTATATTATTCACAGATTCAGAGATGACTCGTGCCCGCCAATAATGGGGTGGGGGAGAGTGAGGGCAGCCAGCTTCAGCAGGGATACTGAGCATGCTCACTCCACATACAAGCCAAGCAGCAAATCTGCAAGAGGCATGTGATCCTGCATGCTCCCTCATGCCTTGCATCTGCATGGATTATAAAACCAGAAGGGACCATTCCTATCTACTCTGACCTCCTGCATAACACATGCCATAAGATTTCCCTAAATTAATTCCAATTTGAACTTGGGTGTATCTTTTAGGAAAAACCCAATCTTGATTTAAAAATTCCAGTGATGGAGAATCCATCACAACTATTTATAAGTTGTTACAATGGTTAAGTTCCCTCACTGTTAAAAATGTGCACCTTATTTCTAATCTGAATTTATCTAGCTTCAACTTCCAGCCATTGTATCTGCTGTTATGCCTTTGTTAGAATGAAGAGCCCCATATTATAAAATTTTTATTCCCCATATAGGTATTCACAGACATTTAAGTCAACAGCTCTGGATAACTTGTATTTGAGAGTAGTAAGAGATGTCGAAAGAGGGCCGGTTAATATTAATTTTCAATAACTCTTGGAACATTAGGGAACTTCCATAAGACTTGGCAAGCTAATGTTGAGCCAAAATTTTAAAAGAATAAAGGGGACAACTCAGGTAATTAAGCGCCTGTCAGCCTGACATTGATCCCAGGCAAAATAATGGAATGGTTGATATGGGACTTGATTAATAAGGAATTAAAGGTAGCTAATAAAATTAATGCCAATCAATCTGGGTTTATGCAAAATAGATCTTGTCAAAGTAATCATGTCTTTTTAAGTGATACTAGAAGTTCAGTTGATAAAGTGTTGATGTCATATCCTGAGACTTCTGATTTGGTGCCATATAACATTTTGATTAAGAAACTAGAACAATACAGATTTGACATGGTGCACATTAAATGGACTAAAAATAGACTGACAGATTTAACTTTAGTAGCTACTTTTTAACATTCTCAATTATTTTTGGAATAAAGAATACTTCATCAACAGACGACATTAAGGAGTCTCAAAGAGATGCAGAAGTAACCCCACAGGGCATTCTGACACTACAGCGTGATGCGTGCATCATCATTAGCCAAAACATGGTTTTGAGACATCAGCATAGTATTACAACATATACTGTATTGAAATGTCAGGGTATTCAACTGCAGTTGGGTTTTTCTGCAATTCCATTGAGCCAGATTTGCTCCAGAATTCAGATATAACAATGATCCATAAAAGTACCTAGAGAAATGGACTCTCCTGCTCTTGAAAAGCAGGTGTCATTGCCTTCCACTATTTTCCCGATGGTTTCAGGATGGCTGTATCCGTGCACAAGTTAAATCTCTATATGATATACATAAGAATGATCTTGTTCAACGTATCCCTACTCTATCCTTCAGCTGTTTCTTGGGCTCACAGAAGAGTTGGAGGCAGAAGCTCATCAGTATATCTGCTTCCTTTCTTTAAATCTCTGAAGCACTTTCATTAATCTTGTCAATGGCACTTTATAGATTTGATGACAGCAGCCATCAGCAATCCAATATTTTAAGTAACTTTCAATTCACTTCTTATGTTCAATGAGAGGTTAATGATAAATCAAGATGTTTCCTCTCTGTCAAGCTGTCTGGAGTAGCTCATGACCTTGAGTGCCAACCTCAGGGCAGGCTGTTAGGAAGCAGAGCCCAAACTCCACATTGGCTGTGTATTATATAATTAGATTTCACCATCCAAGTATCAAGTGCGATACTCCTCAACAGCCTTAACATGGAGATATAGACTGGAGTACCCAAGGGAACTGCCTATCTTGCCACCTAGGCAAGCTTATGTTCGTGCTAGATAGCCCTCACATCCAAAAACAAAACAAACAAACAACACACTACAATATTCACGTTACTTCCAGTAGCAAGGATCAGTCACTTATCCCAGGTCATTATCTCTCAAAGACAAGATTTGTAGCCAATTCTATAATAAATTACCTAAAGGTTTATTAACTAGGAAAAAGAAATGAGTTATCTACAAGATTAAGTAAACACATTACACAAATGAGTGATAGTCTTAGGTTTCAAAAAGTAATAGAAGCTGCTGTAATGAGCAAACTCTATATGTTCTTTAGGACGAACTCATGCTAAACAGCCAGGGAGCCCTTGCTTATGCTTAGAAATCCTGCCCTCCCCCTATAGTCCAGGCAGCATAGGGTAACGATTTCTTCTTGACAGGGACTTTTATTCCCTTCCTGCAGAGCTCAAACAGATGGGATGAGTGTTTGTTCCCCAGAACCTATAAAGAGGAGACATGCAATCAACATGTCTTTTGTTCACCGATATTCCATAATGGCTTCTCTGGTGTACAGGGGCCTTCGTTTGTTAGAGAGGAGATGACAAGTCTTGTGACAGACTAGTATTTCACATTTGGTAATGCTTCTCTCCTGACTGCGGGGTTTACAGTTTTAAAACAAAATACCTTTTATAGTTACAGAGCAGACACTCATAATATCTGTACCCCATATTATCAGGTTATATTTAATACATGCAGCATCCTTCATAAAGGCTAACCACTAAATACAGTCTTATAACTCTGTTTTAACAATACTAACACAGGTGAGCCAGACTGGTTTCCAGCTATGCATATGTCAGTGTTCAGAGGACATCTGCTGTGCTAGAATCACCCTCCACCATGTCAGGTCAGTAACAGTATAATGATTTACTCCATGTAGAGTCTGTAGAAAATAGGCCTGCATACTCTATGTGCATTGTAGATGAATACCACCAACCTGGATGTTGCATAACTTCCCCAGCTATTGATTTGTAATATTAAAACAGATATTGTGGGCCGAATTCAATAGCAGTAATTTCCTAAGTGTCTTTGTGGGATGGACATTATAAAAATTAGAGACGACAATTAGTGCCATCTGCAGTCATGTACAAGGTAATTTTGCTCCCTTATGAAAAAATTAGAGGAGTCTGAACTGCAGGTTCTCATGGTCGTCCTGCCATGACTTTTTTATTCTGTGACAGCAGCTCTGCAATGAAGCAAACTGCATATTTCTGCCCTCTGCTCCCACTAAGTGCTAATATGGTCCCCACATTGCCACAGTATTTGAACACCCCACAAATGTTAATGAATGTAGCCTCACAAAGCCCCCTTTGAAGTACAGAAGTAAGTATTAGCCCTAATTAATCTCCAGGGAGTTCACGGCCACACAAGGAGTCTCTAACACAACCAGGAACGGAACCCAGATTTCCTCACACTTAGGCTATGTTTACACTACAGCAGCTGCACTGCTGTAATGCTTCTGGTAAAGACACTCTAAGCCGATAGACGAGAGCTCTCCTGTCACCTTAATAACACCTACCTTCATGAGAGGTGATAGCTAGGTCATAAGAAGCTCTCCCACTGACATAGCGCTGTCCACACCAGGGCTTAGGTTAGTATAACATATGTTGCTCAGGGGTGTTGGATTATTTACACCTCTGAGTGACATAAGTTATATTGAAGTAATGTGTAGCGTAGACAGCCTTAACCACAGGACCATATTTTGACTACACCCATGCTTTTGTATTATACTCTGCCAACCCATTTTACTTCTCTGAGCCTTTCTTAGTCGTCTCTTTTTCATGCTGCCCCCTATGTCTCCCTTCTCCTGTGTGCCAACCAATTCCTCTCTCCTACTTGGAATCCCACCTAGAATCTCACGTCTTTTGGCTAGCTTTGTATTGCTGGCCATCCTCTCCTTTAATATACACACAAAAACTGTAGTGTTAAATAGCTATACCCCCCACCCTGCAAATTCCTGGTAATTCAAAACATGTGGCAAACAAACAAATAAGACAGTTTTTACATCCCTTCTGCCCTCTTCTTTGTGTCTGTGCCCAACCTTATATTGAGTTTTCCCCTACTCCATGACTAGTCCCCTTGAAATCAAAGTGACTAATTGCACAGTAAGAGATGAATCAACTTAAGTAAAGATGAAATAATGAGGCTCTTAGAGCCCGATCCAAGTCTTTCAAAGTCAACGGGAGCCTTTACATTGACGTCCGTGGACTTGGAGTCAGACTTCTAGATTGTAAGCACTCTGGGACAGGGACTTCTCATATCTGCCTATAAAGAATAATGCACATATGAATCTGTAGCAATAAATAAATAAATAGTAATGCATTATAAGACAGGTTTCAAGTGCCTTCAGCCATTCCTTAACCTCTAGTAATCCCTGTCTCTACCTTCCCTGCGGCCTTCAGAACCACTCCAAGTAGCTGAGGATGACATGAGAAATATGTAGTGTTTTCACAAAGGAGACAGAAGAGGTTTAGAAAATGAAAGTGGGACACCATAATAGAATTTGACTGTGGAAGCCAAAAAACAATTGTTCCAATTCATAACTTTGGGAGGGTCTTCGTACTTTCATATCAACTAATCTACACAGCTAATATTTCAGACTTTACATTAATTCCTATTTAAGTCATTAGTCTCCTCCTGCAGTGGAGAAAAGGATGCATATATTTTAAAGTAACCTTTTGACTAAGATCAAACACTGAACGCTTCAACCCCAAAGAAAATCTTTTCAAAAAATTATGGAGAAATGTTTTTTTAAAAAAATGTATAATGGAACTTCCATACCAACGTTATCTATAGGATGCACAACATGAATGCTGTATTATGCAGCTCCATCTGAATGATATTGGGAGGCTTAGTTCATTAATGTTTGGAAAAGCTCTGATCTTCTTGGATGAGAGTTATTACATGAGTATAAAATATTGCAAAGTAATATACTGTAGTATTATAAAGGCTTTTTTTGCTAGGGGAGTAATTATTTCAATTATTTTCATGGTTTTGACATTTGGGAGTTTTTGTGGGTAAGTAGCTAGGATAGTTAAACTAAATGTCACTCAGAACCTTAAGACCTGCCAAGTTAAATCTTGGGCTACAGTGGGGCTGGGGACTAGAAAAGAGAAATTCTTTCAGGATACCCTTACTCACATCAAGCAGCACACTGCTGCTGTACAAGAAGTCCCACTGATGTCAGTGAGATTTCTTCTGTGATTAAGTGTTCATCTGTGTCACTAGAGGGTAGGGTGACAAGATGTCCTGATTTTATAGGGACAGTCCTGTTTTTGGGTCTCTTATATAAGCTCCTATTACCCCTTACCCTCTGTCCTGATTTTTCAGACTTGCTGTCTGGTCACCCTACTAGAGAGATCACAAAATGTGGACCTTAAAGGGGCCTACATAAGCCCCAATTTATCAGTGTACTAATGCCTACCTTAAAGCATATGAGAGTCCCATTGAGTTAGTGAGAGGATAATTATATACTATGCAATGTGAGCTAGCTGTGTTTGTAGAGTAAGTGTGTGTGGTGGGAACCCTTTAGGCCTCCCTAGTCCTGCACTGGACATGGAGCCCAACTGCTTGTACTGAATCTGTGCCTAGCTGACAAATGCCAATATTTAAAAAAGAAAAAAAATCCTGGACATTTATGGGAGCATGTATGGGACAAGACAGAGCAGGTTAAATGAGGCCAATTAATGTTACAGGATACATAACGAGGAAAGCAAATGGAAGATGAAGTTCAGCTCGGAAGGAGAAGGTTGGGTCTGCATAAAGAGATGAAACTGTGACCAGAAAGAGGCTGAGGCAGGGGGCTGACGAGGCTGACCAGAGCTGGAAACACAGGCTGAGAGTGAAAGGTTAGAAGTTATGTAGGGAAAATATGGGAGAACCAGAAAGGGAAGAAAATAAAAAATAGAAATATCAGTATTTGAAGACTATATGGCTCTGGGAAGGAGGATAAAAGTTTGGGGCGCAAGTAGTGTTCTCGTCTATCCTCTCTGTTGAAGAAAAGGCCTGGGTAGGGACTGTCCAGTCGTGGAAGTAAATGCATGGCTATGCAGGTGGTGTCGGCAAAAGGGCTTTGGCTTCTTTGACAATAAGCTGATGTTCCAGGAAAGAGGATTACTGTGCTTGGATGTGCAGCATCTATCAAATATTGGGAAGAGCATCTTTGGACATCATCTGGTTGACCTGATAAGGAAAGCTTTAAACTAGGTGGTGACAAAAATCCTGCCAGTGTGCATCTAGGCGCAAGTAATTAAATCAAGGGGAAGGGGTTAAATTCTGGAGAAGGGACTAGAAATCACAACTGCATTAAAGAGGCAAGAAGAAAGGCAACAGGGCAGTCTGCAAAATATCTTCAATGCCTATATATCAATGCAAGGAATACGAGGAACAAGCAGGATGAACCGGAAGTCACGGTATTTGAAGAAAATCAATTATGACTTAATTGGCACTTCAGAGACTTGGTGGGACCACTCGGATGATTGAAGTACCATTATTGAGAGAAATAGCTTGTTCCAGAAGGATAGCTATGGGGGAAAAAAAAAAAAAAAGGAGGAAGCATCGTGCTGTACATCGAGAATAGCTACACTTGCTCCAAAGTCCAAGAGGAAGTGAGCGACAGACCTACTGAGAGTCTCTGGGTGAGGATAAAAAGGAAAAAGAATAATAGTGATGTTGTCATGGGGGGGGCCTATTATAGACACCAAATCAAGAGAAGGAAGTGGACAGGGCATTCTACAAGGTGGTAACAAGACAGATAACACACATGAGCTAGTATTAATGGGGGATTTTAGCTTCCCTGATATCTGTGGAAGACTGTTACAGCAAAACATATTATGTCCTGTGTAGAGGACAACTTTCTGAATCAGAAAGTTGAGAAAGGAAGTAAGGAGTCATCCGTTTTAGATCTGGTGTTGACCAGCAGGGATGAGTTGGTTGCAAATGTGAAGGTCATCGGGAACTTGGGGGACATGATCACGAAGTGATGAATTCAAGATCTTTGGAAAGGAGGACATGAGAACTGCAAAACAAGGACACTGGACTTCAGAAGAGTGGATTTCAACTAACTCAGAGAAATACTAGGCAAAGTCCCATGGAAAGACCAATTAGGAAGAGAAGGAGTCAAAGCAGTTCATGAAAGATGTAATATTAGAGGCTGACCATCAAGCTATTCCTGTGCAAAAGGTAAGATAAGAGCAGCTACAGAAGGAGCTACATACAGGAAATAGAAGGAGGAATTAGCAGAAGGAGAGAAAAAAAACCCAGCCACAGCTGCCTGAATAGCATTTAAAGGTGCAATGCTTACCAAGTAAGGTTAGTATAGGATATCTACCCTTCTGGGTTAACCCACATATTCTGGCCCCCTTGAGATGTTATACATGTCAAAGGTTTGTGAGTGTGGTGGCTGGCTGTATGAGGAAAACAAGGTGCGGTAAATGTAGAGGAGAACACTCGTATGAGAACTGTATGGAAGGAACAGAACTACAATGCAGTCATTGTAGGATAAGCACAGTACAGCATACAAAGGGTTTGTAGCAGCGGAAAAAGCTAGAGCTACAGAAAGCTAAAACTATTTAAAAAATTGCTGTGCAGAAGCTACCAAAATATATTCACAGCGGAATGTAGAGAAGGAGGAAAATGCCAGTGAGGGAAAAAAAGCTACTGGTACAACACCACACAGTTCAGAGCAGAAAAGATAATATAAAAGGAACAGATGAAGATGTACTGCTTGTAGGCAAAGAGAAATGTATAACATTTATGACTGGAAATGATAAAGTGCACTTTACAGACAGGAGACTGAAAATAAAAACAAAAGTAGCAGAAAAATATTTGCATATAGGCACTCTCTCGATACACTGCATTCATGCAATTTTAAATGAAGGTAATAAAGTAGTTTAAACACCACAATTCTAATGTTTTTTGCTGGAATGCATGTCGTTTAAAAACACGGTCAGGAATTAAAGAAAACTGGTTTTGAAATGGAAACAAATTTAACATGATGTGTACAAGAAAAATGGTTAGTGAAAATTTATGTTTAGGCTGCCAGGATATGATGTAAGCAGATGTGACAGAAATAACAAGAGGAGGAGGGATATTATACTTAAAGGAAGGTCTTAGATGTATTGACACAGAATTACAGAATTTAAGTTTTGAGATTCCTCTGCAGAAAAACAATACCCTTATATGAATCTTTAATGTTTACAACCCATGTAAAACCTAGACAATCTAGAATTGGAAGAGTTAGTTAATGCTGTCAAAAACCTACCTGTATGTTATTTGTGGAGACTTTAATAGCCATAATGAATTATGGGGAAGCAGGAAAACTGATTATAATGGCAAAAGTTTGGAACAGTTCATTGACATGCACTACCTGATGTTGCTTAAAATGTGGATGGAACCTTTTCATGTTTAGATCTGGGAATTGCAACAAGCAATATAGCAAGTAAATGTAGCTGGGAAATCTATAAAGAATACAGAATGGGAAGTGACTACTTCCCTATGCTAATTACATATCAGGGCCAACCTAACACTGAAAACACCAAAGGAATTCCTACCGGGAGCCTTAGTAAAGCAAACTGGAGACTCATGAATGAGGCAGTACCAACAATGGGTCCAGACCAGTACTCATAGACAGAACCGGCAACATCTGTACTTGCACTTCGGTACCAAGGTGACTAATGAAAGATCTGTCAGTTCTTTCTTCTCACGCACTTTACCATCTAGTCTGGTGGTCTTCAGTGGAGCTGGTTCCTTGGGTTCCATATGTGACATCACATCTGACCTGGACAGGCTCAGGGAGAAAGCAGACTTCTTATGGACAGTCCTCAAAGAGGATTTATCTTGTGCCCATGACAGTGCCCTCTAGAAGAAGAATCCTTGGACTTAGATGCTGAAGGCTCCACTCCAAGGCATGTGTTTGGAGGGGCACAGCTGGTCAGATGAAGCTGATGTATGGTGTGATGGTCTCCCTGGCCCAGATTGGAGAGGGGCCTTCTCCAGCAAGTGCTTTCGTAGGTGAAACTCCTGGGCTTCTTGAGTTCTGGGTGGGAAGGAGCAACAGATACTGCACTTTGCAGAGATGTGCCTCACCCAGATACCATTGATGTTAGTCACTGATGGAGAAGGAACCAGGGAGGGGTTCTCCAACTGGGAGAAAGAAATTACTCCATGCAAACTAACTACTCACTAGTAACATAAGCTATATAACTATTTACAAGTATTTTCATTCTCTCTTTATGCAGTGGAGTGAAGAAGGACATTAACAGAACTTAGGCCATGAGGCGGAAGGAGGAACTGGAAAGGCATTGACCTGCACTGCCTCTTATACCCTTGGTCAGGAGCAACCCTTTCTTGGGTACTGAAAGTAAGCTGACTGGCCTGCAATTCCCCAGGTTGTTCTTATTTCCCTTTTTATAGGTTGGCACTATATTTGCCCTTTTCTAGTCCTCTGCAATAATTGCCGTTTTTAATGGCTTTTTAAAGATAAAATCATTAATGGCTCAGATATCTCCTTAGTCAGCTCCTTGAGTATTCTACAATATATTTCATCAGACCCTGGCGACTTTAAGATAGCTAACTTATCTGAGTAATTTTTAACTTGTTCTTTTCCTATTGTAGCCTCTCATCCTACCCCATTTTCACTGGCATTCATCATGTTTGCTGTCCAATCACTACTAATCATTTTTGTTTCAGTTTTCATCTAAAAGGAATTTAGCACTTCTGCCATTTCCACATTTTTCTATTATTGTCCATTCCCCCCACCCTCCAATTGAGTCATGGGCCTACCCTGGCCTTGGTCTTCCTCTTCCTTCTATTGTACTTGTAAAATGTTCTCTTGTTACCCTTTGTCTCTAGCTAGTTTAATCTCATTTTGTGCCTTGGCCTTTCTAATTTTGTCCCTACCTACTTGTAGTATTTGTTTACATTCATCCTTTGTAATTTGACCTAGTTTCCGCTTTTTGTGGAACTCTTTTTTGTGTTTCGGACCATTGAAGATCTCCTGGTTAAGCCAGTGTGGTCTCTTGCCATACTTCCTATCTTTATTACTCAGTGGAAATATGGTATTGCACAACCACCTGGTAGTGCTTTAAGTTGTTAAAATCCCACAAGTGCATCCTCTAGTACTTAAAATGAAACTAATGTATTCCATGCATTCCAGCATCAGTGTATTTCCTTTTTGGGAAGAAATTTTCATGCTCATTCTGACACGGATGGATAAGGACGTAACATAGATTACTATTCTCACAACTGATATAGTTCAGTAACAATGGTGTCACATTTTCAAGGAAGGCCAGGCTTGCAAGAGTTCACAAAGGTGGTGTCTGGCCACTTCAATCCTTCTTCTCCCCTCAGATATATCTGCAGGGGTTAGTGCAATACAAACTGCAGTTTGTATACAGAAGAGCTGAATAAGCCAATTACATTTTTTTTTTTGTTATTTATCTCCAACCTTCTTCTACAGAACCTAGTGCAGGGATTGGCAACCTTTCAGAAGTGGTGTGCCGAGTCTTCATTCATTCAGTCAAATTTAAGGCTTCACATGCCAGTCCGGAAGGGGTGGGGCTTTGGGCAGAACGGGAGGGGCTGAGGGGGTCAGTCCGCCCTGCTTTGGGGTTTCCCCTGCAGGCTCCTGCCAGCCAGGGTCTCAGCCCACTGCTAGCCTGGGTTCCCTACACCCAGGCTAGTAGCGGGCAGTGAGTGGGGCAGGCAGCGGGACTCCAACTCATAAGGGGCCAGCAGGGGAAACCCCAGAGCAGTGGCAGGCTAAGTGCTCAGCCTGCCGACGCTTTGGAGTTTCTGCCGCAGGCTCCTGCCAGCCGGGGTCTCAGCCCGCTGCTAGCCTGGGTTCCCTACACCCAGGCTAACAGCGGGTGCTGAGTGGGACAGGAGACAGGACCCTGGCTGGCAAGGAGCCCTTAGGGAAAACCCCCAGAGAAGAAATTGGCAGAAATCTGCCAGCAGAAATTAGCTCAAATGCCACCTTTGGCACATGTGCTGTAGGTTGCCGACCCCTGACCTAGTGAATGAATATGCAGTGGAGGCAGCAATGTGGTGCTACGTAGCTAAAGCACCAAGTTGTCAATTCTGGGGATCTGGATTCTTTCTCTGTGTAAATTCTCAAATTCATCTGAGTTTGGAGGTTTCTTCCCAGTCGCTATTTGACTTGTCTACACATCAGTTTGGCTCAGTTGGCAATTCTTACTCAGGAGAGGCCCAGAATTTCAAAAGCTGAAATGTTGTACATTAGGACTGATAAACGTTAACAGACTCACGGGAAGAAACAGACAAAAGTTTTCAGTCTTGGATGGCTTAAGCTAGACCCTTCTACCCACATATAAGCACCTAGATAAATAGCCTGACTTTCAAAAGGTGTTAAGTACCTGGAGCTCCCCTGGAAATTACTTATTTAGGTACCTAGCTTTGGGTACCGAAGTTTTAAAAATGATTGATTTAACTTCTAGCCATGATGCCTGGCTCTAGCAAGAATGGTACTCTTGATACGGATATTCAAAGTGAAGCGCTGGCAAGAGTCCGTAGCGTGCCCCTCAGGCAGGGGAGTGCCAGCTAGGGTTTGGGGTGCACCTCACAGGTGAGGGGGCACCAGCAGGAATCAGGGTTGTCTGCTGCAGGCAGCTCCAGTTCCTCCTCGGTGTCCGCCTTCGTCAGCCAAGGTCACCGCTGGGTTCTGGCGGTTCCTCGGGGTACTCGGCCACTGGCAGCTCCAGTTCCCTTGCAGCATCCGCCTCTGTTAGCCACGGATCACCACTGGGCTCCGGCGGTTCCTCGGGGTACTCAGCGGCAGGCAGGTCTGGAAACCCCAGTCCTTCACCTAGACCAGGGTTCCCTGGGGCCAGGGCCTCCCCTTACTTGGCAGTGGGGTTGGAAGGGAGCAGGCAGCGGTCTGTGTCTGTCTCCTTCCCTGGTGCTGCCCTGACTGAGCTAGGGGCTCCGCCCTTTATACTTCCTGTTTCGCCCTTCCCCTTACTGCTTGGTCTGGGCCCGCTCACTCTGGCTGAGATAGTGTTTCTTTAGCCTCTGGCTCGGAGGGAGACCACTAAGGCTCCCTACACAGCTGTAGATCTTCTCTTGTGCCAGAGCCAGATTTAAACCCTGTCCTTACCAAAACTGGATGGGTTGCTTCTATCCGTCCCTTCTCAATTATACACAACTTCTTAAACATACAGAGCAATGACCATGTTCATCTCATACATCTTTTTGAGGACAAGAGTTCTGATGAAGATCTCATTTACCTTTGTGTAATTCTGGAATGACTCTACCGAAGCCAAAGCAGGGGTAGTGCAACCTACGGCATGGGTGCCAAAGGCAGCACAAGAGCTGATTTTCAGTGGCACTCCCATTACCTGATTCCTGGCCACTGATCCAGGGGGCTCTGCATTTTAATTTAAATTTAAAGTGAAGCTTCTTAAACATTTTAAAAACCTTATTTACTTTACATACAACAATAGTTTAGTTATATATTGAAGAGTTATATAAAGAGACCTTCTGAAAATGTTTAAATGTATTACTGGCATGCGCAACCTTAAAGTAGAGTGAATAAATGAAGACTCGGCACACCACTTCTGAAAGGTTGCCAACCCCTGCTCTAGTGTAAAAGAGATAATGATTTAGGCCCTGAGTGTCTGTACCTATTTAAAAGCTGCACATTCAATATAAACACACAATATATTGTAGGAATGATAAAATGCCTTGACAAATGACTCAATCATTAAGTGTAGATACTTTTTTTGTATGGATGTCTAAATATTGAGTTGTGCCAAGATCTGAGTCTGGTAAGCTTTGCTGCGAACTTGGCTATGATTGTTACTGGTATAACTAGAGATAAAAAAGCACCTGCTGACATATTTAATTATTAAAGGAAGTGCAACTAAGACATGCATCTAATAAGATGGATGGGTCAGATCATTTACACCAGCTGAGGAGCTGATGGTGTTTTATGAGAGATTTACATAGTGACGTAATGTATTAAGTGCTTTTGTTGTTAGCGATCTAACAACGGTTTGAGGGCAGGGTTCTCAGCAATTAGTCACATCACACATGCTCTGTTTATGACAACATGTACTCAGTGTTATGGTGTAGTCCAAAATGCTAAGGACTGCTAATTCAGCTGCTTAAAACATTCAGCCCTTTCTGAGGCAGGGACTAAACTGGCTGGTGCTCACTTAGCCAGGTACTGCACTGTGGGTGCACACACAGCTGTGCTAGCATCTGCAAAAGAACTACCTTCCTGCATGTTCCACTAGCATCTAGGAGCACACAGAGGATGCACCACCTATTTCACACACATACCTCTCTCCCTGCTAGCTACTCCAGCCATGCACAAGGAGAAAGACAGGAGGCTGAGCCAAGCTGCTGCTGCTCTAATGTTTGTGTGCCCAGCTCCATCTGGAGTCTGAAGAACCAGAACTAGATGGAGCTGATTGGAGGAAAGCAGAGGTCCAGTCAGATTCCCCACTATCACTTAGTGGAAACATGCTTCCTCAAACTACCTAGAGAAGACCAGTTCTCTCACACCAGTTACAGCAGACCTGATCTCCCACACTAGCTAAATGCAACTTCCAGCAGTTAGAGAAGATCCATCAAAGGGGACCCATTCCCCACTATTAAAGAACATTTCTCTGCAAGTCCACAGCCAGAGGTTGCAGAGAACCTGCCTGCCTTCATGAGCTGCTGGGGAGGGAGAGCATGGTGGACTGAGGGATTCTGGGTGAGGAAAGGGTGTGGAAGAACTGATAGACTGAGGGGAAGACCATTAACTTCATGGATTGTGATGGAAGAGAAGGGGCTGATTGATTGAAAACCAGAGAGGGGAAAAAACACATTATTGGAGTACCACCTTTGCAAGCTAGTAAGTAGTATTTCTCCCATTTTACAGTTGGAATTGTAGAGGCTTGCTCGAGTTCACAGTGGCGGAAGAAGATTACACTGGGAATCCCAAATCTCTCTCCTGTAGTTCAAACACTAGGCCATAGTATAATTTTCTCTTCCTCAGACTAGAGAATGGATATTAAGAAACACATGTGGTCTAGGATCAACTGATTTGGAAGACCACCTCTCTTCCCATGCCACACAGCCACCGTTCTGTTCAGCAGAGATGCCAGAGCTGGAAATTATATAACAGAGAGGGAGCAGCTAGCAGGGCCCCATTTTCCTTTGGTCCAAAACAGTACTAGTTAGTCAACCTTCATGGCATGCTGTAAGGTACATCTGCTTCCTGAGCTGAGATATGCTGAGAGGACTTTGGTGGGAGACCATACAGGTTGGAAACATGTTTAGCTGCTGGGTTATGATTTAGGTTTCTTGTTGGGCCAAGGGAGTTAACAGGAGCAGCCAGTCTGCATAGCTGACTTCTTAAAATATGTGCCTGTTAAATAGCACCTAGACTCAGAGAAAAGGATAGGCAGCCCTGCCTAACACATGTATGTCTGCATTAGAAATAAATGAAAACTGAATACAAATGAATCTCCTTTTGCAGGGAACTAGCAGTAGTTGTTGATAGTAAGATTTCTAATGAGTCTCTCAACATTGAAATTTTTTTCTATCTTAAATTTTCGTGGTTTAAGCTCTTTACAGACTGGATGGGCACTGCACAACTAAAACATCATACAAGTGTATGAGTATTTACCCCCAAAGTCATTTGTCAAAGTAGAAGTGACAAAGAGTCCTGTGGCACCTTAAAGACTAACTAAAGTATTAGAGCATAAGCTTTCGTGGGCTAATACCCACTTCGTCAGATGCATGCAGTGCCCATGAAAGCTTATGCTCTAATACTTTAGTTCAGGCCTGCACAACATGCGGCCCGGGGGCCACATGCGGCCCGCATGGGCTCACTGTGCAGCCCGCAGGGAGTAAGTAGGGGTGGGGCAAGCCAAGAGGTGGGGTGGGGAGAAGCAGATGGGGGAGGGACGAGGGTGGGGCTTTTCAGCCCACAGCTGGTATTTTTGCAGTAATATGACCCTCACTGCTTTCCAAGTTGTGCAGGCCTGCTTTAGTTAGTCTTTAAGGTGCCACAGGACTCTTTGTCACTTCTGCAATTCCAGACTAACATGGCTACCCCTCTGATTCTTGTCAAAGTAGGACATTCTGTTTTGTGTGTACCCTGCCTCCCTAACTAATACGATATTAGAGATGGAAGAGAGCTCTTTCTAGGTGGAAGAGACCATTTAGCCCACCCATCCACTAAAACGGGAATGCTTCCTGCCCTATATTCCTCCAGTGCTTCTTCGAGTCGTGTTCTAAATGCCTCAGCTATGTGGTTCCCACTAGAGAGCCTACCCCACGGCCTCACCTTTACTAAGCTTTGTAACAAATATTCCTCAATTTCAGTTTGTTTCTCTGCCTCCTATTTCCTTTATGAAGCTGCTGTCCCTCTTACGACAAAAGACCCCCCTCTTTCTTCTCTCCCTATTTTATTTCCTGTTGCATGTTTCACTGTGACATGCCAAGCAGAAACACAATATAGCTTTGACATAGGAGAGCAGCTGGGCCTTGCCCTAGTGGGCAGACGGAAGATAAGTTCCAAAGGATAAAATGAGTGCATTTTATCAGTCGCTTAGTCATGGGATGTGTACAGCTTCCTGGCGCACTATTACAGTGCAGCTAGCAGAACCAACAAACACTACTTTCCTGTTAATATAATTAAAGGCTGCAAATGTTTAGAGACAGGCTCTTGAGTTAGTCACATGCTTCAAATTGTTAAGTGGTTAACCACTAAGCACCCCCCACTTTCACATATACCTTGTAGACCAGCTTAGTGAATGGGGGTGGGGGAGGAGATTTCCTTAGTTTGCTTTCAGTGAGATATATTAGACAGCAAATCAAATCAGTAGATTCCACTTGACTTTTAGACGTAACCAGCAGCCACTGAGAAGCAGTAAAACAGTGATCGTTGTCAGACAGTTTGTTCAAATTTAGTGCTGGTGAGAGATGCTTTGTTCAACAGCTAAATATTAACATGCTGGGCCAGATCTTCAGCGGGTGTAAGCTGGCAAATCTCTATCCACTATCCCAGTTAACAGCAACCAAGAATCTTCACACTTTCTTTATCCAGAGAACACATACTGTGAGCGTGCGTCTGCTTCATGATGTTGCCCTGACCTGCTTCTACTCGGACTTAAACAGGCCACCTATCAGGGTGAATGACAGTTCATGCTTTGTCTGCCTTCAGTATTTGGTCTGCCTGATGAGAATGCCAACACGACAGACAGTAATGATGCTGTGGGATTTTGTGTGCGTGATGTGGACATCTACCTGCCAAGAACTATGCTGAAAACACCCACTGATTCCAAGAGACCAATGCCAGAGAGTTTTACAATGGCTGGTAAACAGCTATTAAATGGTGACAAACTTTGGCCACTATGGCCCTGATCCAAAGCCCCCTGAAATCAATGGCAGTCTTTCTACTAACTGCTACGGGCATTGGCTCAGGCCCCATGTGCCCAGTTCTGTGAGGCCGGGAAGTATCCTCAAATGCTCTAGGAGTTGGGGGTGGCACTTCATGAGATCAGACCCAATCAAACCAGGAGAGTTTTGTGCTAGTGATCTATGACACAGCTGTAAGCTTCTCACTCTTATTACCAATCCTGTGCTGTCTGGGCCATCCAGTCTCCCTCTAATACAGTGGCAGGGTCTCTGAAACTGCCTAGGGATACAGCATTCTTCTAGGAGCTCATCCTGTTTCTGGGTGCTAGAACCCTGCATAAAGATGCAGAGTAATTTCTGATGACTCACAGTGGTAGACTTTTTTTTTTTTTTTTTAAACTCCAGACAAGATAAGAAAATATAGCGGAAGACACATTCTCTCTAAGGAGAGGGAAAAGGGACTGGGACACAAAAGCCCCGTTGGAGGGAACCCATGCTCAAGAAGGGGGAGCTTGCTTTGTGGGCAGAAATACCAAGACTGAATTTATTCCAATCTGAGTGCTAATTCCACTCCTTTTATTCTGACCCATTGTTTTCAGACTCTATATTGTGTCCTTCCCTCTCTTGCATCGGAGGTACCTCAGCTTCCTCAAGCCAAAAAGGGGACTTTGAATCAGAGGGTGAGAGAAGAAACAAGCACCACTGGCATATTTGGAACCCTCTCCTGAGCTCCATTGAACCTACTTTAAATCTGGGCCAATTTTCATTGTGACAGAAATATTCCATAAAGTAAAAAATTCCCTTTTCTTCTTGTGGATTGCAAAGCCACGAAACAGATATTTGTGCAATGAACCCAATTGTACAGGGAGACAGTTTTGCAAAATCAGCCATCTTATTTGTTCATACAGATCCCACAGAAACATATACAAATGCATGTAGACAGTTACCCCTTGTGTACCTGAAGTGCAAACAAGTATGGGAATTTCACCTTAAGTTTGGGTGGCCATTAAAAAAAAAGGTTCTACAATATGACTGCTACAAAAGGTTTGAGAAAGGGTAGAAAAATGGCTGAATGGAAGATTAAAAATGGTCTGCAGACCAGAAGAGAGAAAAATCACATCCTACTCCTTTTCCAGAAAACAAAGGGGACAAGAAGGGTTAGAAGCTTTTAATGTGAGAAATGATTTAATCAAAATAGTTTAGTTACTCTGGCCCACTGATCGTCTGAGCAAAGAAACATCGTTGTATGTATTAAGTTAACTCTCCAGTACTCTATGCCTGTCAAAACTATTTATTCATTCTTGCCAACAAGAAGAAGAAAAGCAGGAGACTTGGCAGGCACAACGGTGAATGAGGTGCACAAAATGAGTGCATGAGTTGAGGAGCGCCTCATATATGCAGAAGGAGATTGTACAATAGGGCCTGTAACTGTAGAGCTTATTGGTGGTTATTAGGACTGGACTAACAAGACTTGAAGGAAATATCTCCCAGGATAACAGGGTTGTTTGTTCTCAGTGCCCATTCAGCCCCATTCTCTGCTGATTGTCAATGAGAAAATTTCAGAGGGTCAGTTACTATGGTGCTTATTGTTATGTTGGCAAATGGCAACTGATAGCTGGACTAAGGCTACCACATTAAAAAACCAATGTAATAATCACTTTTAGTTAAGGGGAGATGGCTTGGTGTAGATAAATAGAGCACAGACCAAATTCCCGAAGTCCAGACCAAACTGAACTTTCAAACTGTGACATTTGAAATAAAAAAAAGAAAGTTCACAGGGAAAAAAACACCACAGACACAAAGAAATAAAGGTTGTGCATCTGCATTTCCTCTTCCTGGGTGTGGGCAGTAAAGGAAATACCAAAATATCACTAGAAAGGCTACGCTCATAGCATTTCCAGCTTAACCAACACCAGAAAATCCTGTTCTGATGACCCTGCCACCCTGATTTTCAAACCCAAGAGATTTGATTGGGCTTTGAAAAGAAGCATGGGGACTTTTCCATGCTTATCTCAACTCATCCTATGAATTTTCTGAAGATCACCTATCATTAGTAACAACTGGATGTGGGCATTTAGCCCTTTGGTATTTCTAGGAGTTTTGCAGACAGGACATCGTAGCTTGGAGATGAGGCTATCCCCCTCTATTCTGCTTTATTTCCAGTCATGCATATAGCCAAAGTAGTGTACCCTTTAAGGCACAGCAGAACACCAAAGGTCTAGTCCTGCATACAATTACTCAGGTGAGAAGCCCCAACACATGCCTCTGTTGGCTACAAGTTGCTACTCACATGAGTATGGGTGTCTGGGAAGGATTAAACTCAAAGTGCACAACTATGAAAGAGAATCTCAACTTTCCATGTGTAAGACACTGGCTACTTTCTCTCCAGCATCACAAGTAAACAATAAAAAAAATGGCGTTCTTACAAGACTGATGGAAGGAGAAGTACTTATCCTGACAATCTCACTCACAAAAGCCTCCTATTGACATCAGTGTGTTGCATAAGAACTGTAGGATCAGGTCTAAGATGTTGCACAGGCAGGGGGAGCACCAAAAGAAGAACAAATGTGTTTAGAATCTATAAGGACTCCACACGGTAAAATTAAAACGCAGAAGTTGGTGAGCACTTTGTTTGTAAATGGAAAAGTATTTTCCCCACTAAAATACGCAGAGAGTTTTTGTTTTAAAATGGCTGGACTGTGCCAGTCCTGCAATATACTGTACATTAAAGTTCAGGGAGATTTTAGTATTCCAATGTGAGAACAGTGCTGAGGTGTAAATACCTCAAGTAAACTTATTATACGATTCCCTCTAGCACAGATGCTCCCTAATATGCAAGCAATCTAATCCTCCACCCCCCACTAAAAGATTTTTGAACTAATTCAAAGAACTCAGAAGTGTTGAGTGTAACTAGAACACTTATTTAAGGACAGGGTAAAATGAATTTCAATAGTTCAGTGCCTACATGGGTCTGATTTGTCCCTTTTGTTCAGGCAGATCTCACACTGGATTTCTAGAAGAGATTTGCCTGAGCAAGGTCTACAAGATTGGGCCTTAAGCGTTTCCTTTCAAATGCTGACTCATTGACTGTGAGACCATCAGAGTCGCTGAATTTGTGATCAGGGTTTAATTAAAAATACACAAGACTACTATCAAAGCCATGCACCCTAGTTAAATCATAAGCCACGTCTTACATTTTATTTTAGTTGCACAATTCATTTGCTACAGAGTATCTTTCAGCGATTTTGCTACAGACAAAAAGAAGCCCCTTTTTGGCCTCTAGCAATACAGCTGCACTAAATACATTTTTGCTTCTGTTGCAAATTTATTTGGAAAGGCAATAGGAAAAAGTGTCACACTGATTCTTTTTAAAATTTATCACATTTAAACCAAGTATAGAGTCAACATGAAAAAGACCTATGAGGAATACAATTAAAAATACAATTGTAAAATTCCTGTTTCAACGAAAACCTCTGACAGAAAAGTGTGAGTGTAAGATCAAGACATTGTGGCTTACCAAGGAACATATATGGGTGCAATTCTGAAAGCTCTTACTTACATGTGCAATTCTTAAAGTTAATCAGACTACTCGTGAGTAAGGGTTACTTGCAAGAGCAAGGATTTGCAGAATCAGGCCCTATATATTTTGTTCAGGTAAAGAGCATGCATTTACAGGGAATTAAAAATAAAATGGACTTCACCAGTATATCCCAAACCCACTCCCCAAGAGTCCTATCTCCTCAGTTTCATGGATCTGTTTGTTGTAAAGTGATTAGTAATCAGATTCAATAGACACACACTCACACCTTGTCTTTGTCTCAGTATTGTACAATACTAACCACAGCTAAATTTAGCATGCTGCAACTCACCAGAACTTGAGCAGTTTGAATTCCCATTCCAAATTTGTTCCTCAAACCTAAGGCCATTATTCCATTTTAGGCTAAAACATCCTCTCCCAGGGGTTGCTGAAAGAAACCATGTTTCTTCAGTTATTTCCAGTTAAAAAAATAAAAATAAAATCCAATGCACAGTGGTCCACAGACTTCTGGAGACTAAAAGTTTTGATTTCCATCCATAAATGTCCTGAGCGGTGAGGACACACAGGCACTACAACTGGGAAGAGAGCAGGAAGGAAAGCCTTCCATGTGAGCACAAAGAACACCCCCACCCACCCTCACTAAAGTCTATTCAGTGGACAGCACTTGGGTCCATAGCAAGGATTTCAGGAAATCCAAACACTTAACAGGAAATCTGATCACTGGATAAACATTCCATAATCTCCACAGATACAGTTAACATGCTGCGTCTCCAGTTAACCCTTACCCTGACAACGGCTAAAACTGAAATCTGACATTCTTTGTAACATAATCTGTCTAGCTGGGTTCAAGAGTCTAAATGGTTCCTCATTATGTGTTTGTCTGAGCAAGCAGAGCTCTGTGGAGACTCTTTTCTAGCCTGTTGTGGAGGATATTTTTCCCCTCTTGCTTTTGATCTCTACACAGTGACATTTTACTTAAATTGTGCAGTTTTGTTAGTTTAGTATTTCCCATTTGAAGAGTAAGTTATATTGCAGCCTTAGTCTGCAGCAGCAGGATAAGCCTGTCTGAATATCCATGTTCAGCTAGTAGTTCTCTATTTGTTTTATTTCTCTTTTGTTGTAACATCAGATTTATATAGCCTTCTACGTATTCCTTTACAGGTACAATTTGACGATTTTATCATTCTGTTGCCTGAAGCAGAATGGAGGAAGGACAGTTTTTAAAAAAATGAGAACACTCTTAAAGGAACAGGAGATTTTTTTTAAAAAATACCTTTACTATACTTTGTCAATTACTTCAAAGCCAAACTCTGCAGCTCTTAGTCAAGATAAACTCTAGATGAAACCAGGGGAGTTTTGCCTAAATAAAGACTTTGTTCTGTCTCTTTTGGCTTACTTTCCTATGTAATGTGAAAATAACATGTGTAATTTTCTCATGGGGTTTTTGTTGTTTCCCATAGTTTTTTTAACATTATTGGATTCTAAACTTAGGACCCTGAGAAGTTGTAGCTTTTAAAGACTCGTTGGAACTTTGTGGCCCCTGATCCTGCAAATGGTTATATGTACACACAATTTTCAAACATGAATAGTCCCACTGAAGTCAGTGGGAATATTCACATGCATAAAGTTAAGCTCATGTGTGTTTGCAGGATTGAAACAACACTATGTTTTCTGAAAGAGGCCAGGTGCAAGTTTAGCTGACTTTCTGGTGTTAATACATTCTAAAGGCCAAGGTATACTTCAGAAATCAATAATTTTTGGCCCACGGACCATCATGAAAATCGGCTGACAGGCCAGGATGATTTATTTACCTGCAGTGTCTGCAGATTTGGACAATCACAGCTCCCCACTGGACGCAGTTCACCATTCCAGGCCAATGGGGGCTGCAGGAAGCAACATCCAGCACATCCCTTGGCCCACGCTGCTTCCCGCAGCCCCTATTGGCCTGGAACAGCGAATTGCGGCCAGTGGGAGCTGCGATCGTCTGAACCTGTGGACGCTGCATGTAAACAAACCATCCCGGCCCGCTAGCGGATTTCCCCGAGAGGCCACATGCCAAAGGTTGCCGATCCCTGGTCTACTGCTAAGAATGCCATACCCTCATCTCCCTTGAATCTGTATAGGGCATATGGCATACTGGAAAGCAAGAGGTTGTCCCTGAGGTATCTGGACTCTCTTGTGTCCTTGAGAGCTCTGTACAGGATAGTAGCACCTTAAATGTCACCCAGCCAGTGAAAAGCTTCGGACATAGAAGTAATATGCACTCACTCATCAACCTGGCTGGCACAGAGGATGGATACCCACATTCTGCACTAGCAAAAATAACCTTTTTGGGAAGTCCTAGGTATAATATCTGTATGTTTACTTCAGGTATTTTTAGGATGGCCATTGCTGTACTGTATAGGCACCAAATAAGAGAAACAGAGTGATATGAGTGAGGAGGCTTCCTCTCTTCCACTGGCTCCCAGAGGGAAGACTTTGGAGGAGGTATCAGGAAGTCAGTCTGTGTGCACATAGATAGAATGCTTTCTGCAGTTACAGTATGTCTGTACAAAGATCACTTAATGCAGCGAGAATTTCATTTTAGAAACATGGTGTCCTCATATGGCATTACCCAGCACATGATATGCAAAATATAGTGGCAGCAATCAGCCTAGTGCAGTGGTTCTCAATCTTTCCAGACTACCGTACCCCGTTCGGGAGTCTGATTTGTTTTGAATACCTCAAGTTTTGCCTCCCTTAAAAATACTCGTTTACATAATCAGACATAATATAAAAGTCACAGCATACTACTAATGAAAAATTGCTTGATGTCTCATTTAACCACACAGTTACTACAATATTTATATTCTAATCAATTTATTTACTTACATTTCAGTATAGAGTGTAGAGAAAAGTATTAACAAGTCATTGTATTAAATTTTAGTTGATACTGACTTTGCTAGTGCTTTTTATGTAGCCTGTTGTAAAAAACTAGGCAAATATCTAGATGAGTTGATGTATCCCCAGGTACATCAACACATCTAGATATTTGAGAACCACTGGTCTAATGAGACCCACAGCAAAGAGCGTGATTAACAGGCAAACAAAACAGTACCTAGAAACTGAGCAAGCAGGCAGCATGGGGGGACTCAGACCACCAAGAATGATGGATTTCCTGACAAAAGCCTCGCACAAGCACAGTAGCAATAACTGAGTCTGTATACAGGCATGATCATGGGGGATGCAGATGAGAAAGTGACTGAAAAGCTAGCTTTTTACTGTCTCATTGGGAGCGTGGGAGGAAGGATGAGAAGTGAATAAGATCTGGTTGAAAAAAAACAAAGTTTTCACAAAAAAAAATCTGATTTTGCAAAAATGCCATTCTTAACTATAACATTTTTATTTGAAAACTTTCACTCTTCTCTAGTAGGAAGGGAGTTGGGGGAGGGGAGAGGGCCTATTATTTGCTGCTACTGTTTTCTGTAACTGTCAGATGTAGACAAATGTTCTTCTGTGGGACAATTCACTCATGATGAGCAAGGACAAAATAATAATAAAACAGGACAAAATAAGAGAAGCCATCAGACTTGAGCCAATTTCATTGTTCCCTAACTGCAAATGGGATTGTAGCTCCCTTTATCTTAAGTAGCAGAGGAGCAAGTAGGCAGGCATAGAACTGTTTGGAAAATTTCAACAAGGATGGAAAAAAAAAAAAAAAAGTTTTCACTGAAGATTTCCATGAAAAATTTTGACTTTTCATCAAGAAACCCAAAATCGTAATATTTTCAGTTGAAAATTGCAAACACTGGGGCAGGAAGATTGTTTTTCTGATTAAAAATTGGGATTTTTTTGTGGAAAGCACAATTTTCTTCAGTTGAAAATGTAATAATAAATCTGGAAAAAAGTTTTGATTGAAATGTTTAGGAACAGGCCTAATCAGATAGAAAGGAAAGGTAGAATGTTGGCTGAATGATGAAACTGATAAAAATAAATCATAAGGAAAAAGTCTGCATAATGAAAACAGAGCAGAACAAAAGATTGAAACCATTGCCAGCTGAATTACTACAGCTGAAAGCAGTGTGGTCTTCAAGGAGGCTTACCCTGTTACAAGCTATCCACTATCACAGATGCAAAAGAGCCAAAAGCTTTATTGAATACAGATGTGAAAATCTTTGCCACTAAGTTAAAAAGAAACACATACTCTCCATAATATGCCCAGATCAGCTGGGCTTTATACTTGGTTTGTTCCACCATCTCTAAATCTTAATAGCAGCTAGAGCTGGTGAAAATAATTAAACATTTTCAACAAAATGCTCCAAAAATTACTAAATTAAGTAGATGACTCTATTTCAGTGAAGTCAAGATGATTTAGCTCAGTATCTGAAACAGAAAACATGACTAATTATGATTGAAGGTTTGAGAAAAATAAAAAAATTACTAAAATTTAGTTAAATCATCAAGTCCCCAAATTCTATCATTTAAGTGTTGAAACTGCAGGACATATTGATACAAACAGTTGGAAGATGGCTTTTCTTCCAACAAAAATTAACCAAAACAGTTTCCTGTCCTATTTTCATCCAAATTCTTTGAATTTTGTAGGGTTTGTCAAAAGATTAAAAATCTAAATAATCAAAAAACGCACAAAAAATCCCAACTTTTTTTGTTTTGGGATATAATTTTGCATGTTCATTACCAAACAATGATGTGGTGTTTCTCCCTTGAAAACTACTAACTTATTCATAGTTAATTTACTTTTTAGACTTCTGAATTTGGCCAGACATATTTAGTTGGTGATCACAGCCTACTAAGCAGCTGCTAGAAGCTGGATTTCGCTAGAATACTGTGAGGTGTAGAAACAGAGTTCCACATTCAGTCTGTGACCATATACTGGATTTATAACACACACTTAAACTCAGGCAAACTATTACAGAAAATGACTAGAAAACAGACAGATTGCATGAACACTAACACTGCTTAACATAAGCTATAAACAGTATTTGCATTACAAAGTTCAGCAATTAGCTGGTGTAGAGACTTCTTACTGTGTTACAATAATATGTTTGTTCTTAACATCTTTCAATTTCTAAGATGTTTGCTTAGCGATCCTTGCCTGTTCTTAAATGAGCAATCAAGGAGGTTTACTTTTAAGATCAGCAACCCTGCTGGCAGCATTTTGCATTAAGCACCAAGCCCTCCTCATTCAGCAGCACACGATGTGCTCTTATATTAAAGAACAAATATTAGAACTTTCCCCACTGTTCAATCAGTGAAATACAACAGAGCCAGTGTTCTAACAGGTTTACCACCACTTTGGTACATTTATTAATTAAAAACAACCAGCATCTCTCAGCATTATGGAATAGCAGGAATTAGAAACCGATTAACAAAAGAAACTTGATCCCTGGTGACTATTGCAAACTGCACCAAGAATATAAGATGATAATTTGTTTCACCGTTAGAGGTTTCACTAAATGTCATAATTAAAGCTGATCAAAAATGGTAAGTATTTTACGTGAAAAATATTCAAAATGTTTCCTATCTGTTCTAATTGTTCTGTGAGACACAAAGCTTAAAAATATTTTAGCTTTCATTTTTTCTCCTCTCTTCCCTCCCCCCCACCTTTCAGTGGCAAAGGAGAAGAGGAAGGCAGGGAGAGAAGAAAGCAGAGTGGGGAAACTGATCTCTCTACCCCCACACACACCCTACAATTTTCACAGGATTTGTTCATTGGAAATCTGCAAAACAAAATGAAACAATTTTCCATGAAAAGAGTCCATTTTTCAGAGACAGTTTCAAACTAAACATCACACTATCTTTAGTCATAATATGCAGCATAGAACCACAATCTGTCTTAAACTGTATGCCTTTTTTTTCCCTTTAACAAACAGCTGCCAACTAAAGACTCACAAAACAGACTTCCCCACAGCTTGAGTTCCTGCTTTGTTTGCCAGGGATCAAAAACCTGTCTGGAACTCCACACACACAGAGACATGTAGTAGTTGAATTAAATACTGCAAATGAATATGTCATAATACAACATAGTTCTAAAAGTTTTCTAGCAACATAATGCAACTTAAGGGAATTTTAGAAGTTGGGTACAATCACTGTTTGTCTGCATCATTCATCTTAGACTTACAGCCATGCAGAAAAAGGAGGGAAATTATTTTCTAGGGCGTCCTGTGAATCTCAGGTCATGTGTGTTTTCCTTTTGTCACTACACTGCTTTTTGCCATCCCTCACAAGAACTTGTAGAAAAAAGATGGCTCCTTGCCATGCTGCCATTGGCTGATTTTAGAGAATTTAAATTACAGTATTGCAAAACTCCAAGCATTCAAAAATCAGGACTCAGGCCCTCAACAAATAATGAGGTTGTTTTTTAAAAAATCTCATGTTTTAAGCCAAACTTTGGCGTTCTTCCTGTGCCCTACATGGTGCACATGAGACGTTTTCAAGGTTGACCCCACAACAAAAAATTAAAACTAAGATTCTCATTTGATTCCTGGAGCAGAGGCTCCAAGAAAAATGCCAAATATCATGAGACTTGACATGAAGTTGCAAGAGTTGGCAAACTTAATATGATTCCGTTTCAAGACAAATGAATAGCACAGAATATCCCTTTCCTCTTGACCACTGAATTCTTGGGTAAGAAATGTCTCTAGAAAAATGAAAATAAAATTCTAAGTGCAATTATGAAATGGCTTTGGAAATGGATAAGGAAAACAATATGATCACTGACTTTATACATACAACTAGGAAGTTTATATTAAAAACATAAAACAATTAATTCTGTGCGTTTGCAACAATTTTAGCTGATAGGGTTTATATATGTGTAAGGATGCATACATAGGTGTTTAGATGGTCAAAGAGAGCATAAAAAGGTGAGAAAAGAGTGAGGAAAAGGTGCTGACAAATAAAACAGCAGTGAAAAATACTAAAGCAGTGTATTTCAGAGTTGCCCAGACAACAGTGCAGGAGCCCGGGGACTGTCAGCAGGGGCCCAGGACTGTCAGATAAGAACAGCTTTAAGATGAAGAAGAGTCACAAAGGACACCAGTGGCATGGCAGCACCCAGCCACTTTCTTTCCTGTAACCAAAGTGCCTGGGGCTAGAAACCAGCCCGTAAAGTTGTGGTGTTCCAGGAGAGAAGGAAAATAGAACAATCACAGGGACTGTCACAGGACAGGCTACTCTCCAAGACAAAAGAACCATAGCTCTTTTTTGGAGTGCATTTTGAGAGAGTCTATGCCACAGGAATGTGCATTGATGGGTCCTCACTGCTTTCCTGTCCTCATTATACCTGGATTATAGGAGTCTGTTTTGTAGTCAGACTTGGAAATCTAAACAAGTCTGCAGCAGCTCTTTGGTGCCCAGGTCCTCATTATGTGTCTCTCTGTGTAGATGTGCTTGTGTTCACCAGCTGAAGCAGTGACACTGGTTTGGCAGAACTGAATCTCAGTGCCCCATGCAGGCAACTGGGCTGTGTTATTGTCTGGGGCTTTCAAGCACTGCAGTGTATTATGCTGATTGCACATCTGTTTTCTACACAGCATAGGCATGGTAGAAAGTCATAGGACACAAAGCGTGAGATAAAGTTCCCTCTGACTGCTTTATCTCCTGCTCCATTATTGTCTAGGCTAGCATGGTTGCTAGTCAGGGAGATAATGCGACACTCTGCCTCCTCTTGGTGTGCATGCCCCCTTTTCAGATAGCCACACCAATTTCCCCACAAGCACAACACGTTAGAATAAAGTTTCTACCCACCTTTGACTGTTCCTGAGAGCAGCCATGGAAATGGTACCCACACAGCCCTTCTGATGGAAGTTACCCATCCATTGAAATGATGCATCTTGGACTTTTCCTCTCACTCACAAGTAGTACAGGTCAATGGACAACTGGGCTCCATTTAGTGCCATAGTGACCAAAGGTCATGTCACATCCTCATTTCCATATCTTGGAAAGGAAGGATAGTCCAGTGCTTAGGGCAGGTTCAAGACCCTGCTCTTCTACAAGCTACCTGAGTGACCTTGGGCAAGTCACTTAGAAAAATGATGTACAGAAAGACTAGCTGTGAAATAGGGGTAACATTTCCCTTCCTCATGGGGGTGTTGCGAGAATAAATAAAGATTGTACAGCACTCATACATTAAGGTACATATGTACCTTATGCTATGTACATAAGCATAAAAATGAGATGTCTGCAACATCGACATATATAGTAAACGGTTACACTGGATTCTTTACTATATAGAACCTTAGAAAATGTTTTGCAGAGGACAGACTGGATGACATCTTTGCTCTCTCCTATGCTTTGTATGATTTCAGTCTGAAAACTTGATTTTGTCTCAAAACATTCTGAGAGTTTAGCAGCTTATAAACTCTTGTCTAGGGGACGTTTAAAGTGGCTTCTTGATTAAATTAGATAAAGAATGGATTTAGAATCAAGAACCATTGCTTTCTGCTGTGTAAGGAGTAAGGAGGGTTAACTTCTTTGGGAAGAGGAGCTGTACCTAAAAAAAGAGTTTGTCATTGAACACAAAGCTAGTTTGAAAAACTAAGATAATTTGAAACACATGTTCCTGGCTACATAAGTACAGCACAAACTGTCAAGAGAGAAAATGATAATAAAAAGACGTGAAATATTTCAAAACAATTAAGAAAGTTAGCATTTTACAACATAAGAGTTGCTGTACCTGAAATATTGGTTTGTTTACACTTTAAAAATTTATTTTTCTAACAACTTTCAAGCAGAGTGTGAATTTATAATACAATTAATATGGCAGGTATGTTAGATGATAGAGTTTTGCTAAAATATTCTTGTTATGTAATACTATCTGAACAAAGATGACTCAGAATGAAACAGTTGGATATCTTATTTTAGGCACAAAATGCTGTGAATTAACTAACTCCTAAAAATAACATGCCTTCCCAGTTGCTTTTCAATAAACTTTTTTGATGCTACCTGGATGCGTAACTTTTTTCAGTACAGCAAGACATTTTTGTAATCTATTAATGCACATATTCCTTGTCAGGCTAAAGTTTCAGAAACAAGATAGGCACAGTTCCCTTCACACCTACGCCTTTGTTCCGTTTGCATTCTTTCAGTTCTAATGCTCTGAAAAGAACTAGATAGCACTTCTTGGGTAGTTAAAACCAGAGAAGGCAGCAAAAGGTGTGAAAAGCTCTGCAAAAGAGTGATGAACAATATATACTGTGACATACATTCAGAACTGTACAAAAGCCAACATGCCTCAGCCCTGCAAACATAGCTATAAAACCCACTCTGCAAAACCACCAAGGTTTAAATACCGTGTTACAGTACCACATTCCAACACTTGTCAGAAGACACTGAATAATATCAAACAATCCAGAATCCCTGGAAATCAGAGATGAGCTGCACTATGAAGGCAGGAGAAAGTCACCATGAGCTCCCAAAACCATGCAAGTGTTGCCTAGGGCAGCATGAATGCAGGATGGTGTTTCTGTACTGACTGATTTTGCAGGGAAGCATGCCCCATGCTCTTTGTCAGATGTGCTGATTTTCTCTGCAAACCAGCCTGCACTTCTACTGTTGCAGGAGGAGGGCCATGGTGCAGTATATATCAATATTAACAAATGTTGAAAGAATATTATTAGGGTTGAAAAGCCAAGCACAGAAAGTTAGGCTATTCCAGAATTTAGGTGTCAGAGCTATAGTTGGGTTCACTTAGGGTCCAGAAGGCCTAGTGGGCAGGCCACAGTTCAATAGTCCCCAAAGTCCTTGGGATGGCCTGATCAGGCAATCCCCAGTCACAGAAGGGGCAGAGGAAGGGTAGGGGGAACCCATCCCTTCCCCCTCTATCAGGTGCTAGCTCAGAGACCAACAGGGAAGAGGTAAGGAGTACCTCAGCTCCCTCTAGCTAATACCCCGGAGCAGCTTCCCCAGGTCACTTCCTACCACCTCTGTCTCTCCTCATTTTGGGGCAAGGTCACAGCACTCTGTCTCCCTCCCAGAAGAGGGTTGCTCAATCAGTCTCAACAATTCAGATAGCCACGGCTTCACTGCTCCCTTCCCAGTGTCCAATGATTCTCTCTTACAGGGAAGAGAAAAAGGGGTCAGGCCTCTACTGCCCAAACAGGCCTTACCTCAGTCTCTCCCCAGTGGAGCCCTCTGTCCCAGAAGAGGCTGACTGCTTCCTTTCTGCAGGTAGCTTCTCCCTCAACTTGATTGTCAGAGTCACCTTTTAAGTCAGCCCTCCAATGTGCAGGATGCTCTGCAGCTGCTGAGGGGTGGGGCTTTCTGAGCTCAATACAGCTCCATCACTATTAGTGAGGGGTCCGTAAACCCCACCACAGGGGCACACTGAACAACAAAGTGAAAGCAAAATAAGGAATAGCTTCTTCCTGAATGCGTACCATCTATTCAGTCGCTGTCAGGGATGGTCTTCTAGGTACACTTGGCCCTATCTAGTGAGGGGACTGGACTAGATGACCTCTTGAGGTCCCTTCCAGCCCTACATTTCTGCAATTCTATGTTGATGCACACACACAAAGGGGGCAAATTAAAGTTGCCCAGACAGCCTTAATTCTGGCATTTCCTAACTTCTGAGTGCTTGATGTTGCAAGCTCAATAATGAGTTTTTTCAACCATTTTTTTTTCTGTGTACTTTTCTAGGTTTTTAAAAAGGCAAACTGACCCCTTCCCCTGGAAATTCCATCATGCGACATCATATTGACACCGCCATGGATTACTAGCAGGTAGATTCACCACACAGGCATCTGCCACTTGAGCTAACAGTGCAACTGATAGCAACAGTAGTTTGTCATCCTTGGTGTGGACTAGCATTAGAAAAAAATGGGACATTTTGCCAGAGAGTTTCAGAGATATTTTCTGATAGCAGAGGAGTGGTGAGATTCAGGAATCTTGGATTCCATTCAAGATTCTGGAGGGGAATCTCTCAATTACCTCTAGCTTGTGTCTTCCCCACCCAAGCACCCTCATTTCAGTCCCATTTTCCTCACCTATCCCGTCCCAGTCTCCACTCCTCAGGTTTCTTATCCCAGTCTTGGTCTGTCCTAGTCCTAGTCTCACCCTTTTGGAAATCCCACCTCAGTCTCCCCGCCAATCCTTACCCCGTTATTCCTTGTTGTCCCCCAACCTCTTGTCTCTACTCTCCTTGCCCAGATAGTCCCAGCTACCCACCTCCCAAGCTCCACATCTCGCATGTCTTTCTCCCTCACCCTGGCCTCCTCTACTGCCATGTGCGAACTGAAGTTTTTCAAAGGCTTATAACTTGGCTAAATTTTGGCAGATTTTCATGGGGATGGCAAAAGGCACATCCCTGACATAAAGGTGAAAGTTCAATTCCTTGCTCAATGCACAAATGCACTAAAGCTTTCCAAAGAAAAGGCCGCCTGAACTTTTTTAACATAGAACAAAAACAATGTATTTTTCCCCTGGCCTCTTTTTCCAAAAGCAGCTGAACCTTTTTTGGCTGAAATTTTCCAAAAACTTTGATTTGAGGCTGACATGCAGCATGTCAAAGTTCAGCAAAGTTATAAGTGTGATATATGTGGTAGTTGTGGCAATAGTTCTTGTAATATCTTGGGCAGATCTTACTGTGTCAAGTTTACGTATCATTGCGGGCCAGAGATTGTATGTAATTCCCTAGGCGAGGGTGACCACAGCGCCTCCAGGGTCTAAGAGCAGTGAGGGGTGATCAGACAAATTCGTTCAGCGAATAAGGCTCCAGAAAAGCACTACCACCTGGACAGGCTTGCCTGTACTCGTTCAGACTGGATTCTCCAGAGACCAAAGACAAAGAAAGAACTTTTGGATAAATAGCCTGAGATTAAACTGACTCAGGGCCTTCTTTCTGACACAGCAAATGGGCTGGAATTTCTATCCAAGGGGGACGGGCCTTCCTGTGAAGGATTGTAAGGACCTTGGCCTATGGAGGCCCTATAAGATGGATGGGAGGCCTCTGGTAAGCTTATGAGCATGCGTGTAGGTATTTTTTATTGTTTTTGATATACTTTCTCTGTAATTATTTCACTTTAAGAATAAATGAGCTTGCTTAGAAAGAGTGATGTGGTACCTGGGGGCAATTACAACTGTTTGTAGCCTCCGGGAGGAGAGCAAAGTGCAGATCCAGACAGTATGGCTTGCTGGTATTAACACAGTGTAGGCAGGGAACTATGCAGCCTTGAAACCATGCAGCCTGTTCAGGAGGGAGAGAGATGTGGGTCTTTGCCCAAGATAGTGATGGCTGAGAGCAGGATGCTGAAAGGTAGGTGTCCTTGTTGGGCCATAGAGGTGGATTACAGGTGCAGTTTCCACTGAACAGTGACATTAAAGCCACTGTTGTAATGGGAAGTATCAGGCAGACAGCGCAACCAGCCCCACCAAACAGAGCCTGATCCAAAGCCTGTCAAGGGAAGTCCTTCTACGGAACCTTAATGGGCTTTAAATAAGGCTCCTAAGTCCTGCATTGCAGTATATCTCATTGTAAGCAGAGGGAATATCACAAATCTTGTGGTGCAGGAAATATCCATTTTTAATTATTAGCATAATCTCGCTTAGTCACATTTGACATGTCAGACACTCTGCCAATTCACACGGCTTTTCTTTCACATGTGGCACATTAGCCATGGGAGCATAAGGTCCTGCATTTTTTGCGCTATGTTTGTCTTCTACTAGGATCTGGGTCAATTAGTTCTCTCATGAGAAATCTGAAAGGAACTTATGTAGGACAGATGGAAGTTAACATTGTTCTCTTATGCTTGTGGGATCTTTGAAAAAATCTGCTGAAATTGGCAGGATATATATATTTTACTGTGCAAATAGGATATGGAAACCTATTTGTGCTCCAGCAGACATTCTCCAACTTTCCTATAACAGGCCCCACATCTTACTACTGAGATTGTCTCATGGGCACCTCCCACGATTGTATAACAGCCCTGTGGCAACTCATGTTACATGGAAAAGTCATATTGAGAAAGTATTTTGTGTCTTCCTTTAAAAAAAACTGTCTTTAATATAATAAGAGTATCGACCTTTTTGAAAAAGTTAACCACACTGATGTTTTTTGCTGTTTATTTCATCTCTTCCACTTCCATTGGCTTTGTTTCATTGAGCTGGAAACTAGGACGAAAGCCATCATACCACCTGAGCAGCAAGCTCTCTGGTAGATCACCAACAAGTAGGCCAGGAACCACATTCTGGGAACCTCTGTTAGTAATTTTCTGCCATACTTTGTTGTTGTTTTGCTTTACCAGTTGCTTACATACAAGTTGCTTACAAGGTCACACATTTATATTTAATAGGCAAAATAAAAAATGCTAATTCAACACGAATGCTTATGCAACAGAGGGATGTTCAGCTTATTATAATGCCTTACCCTGATGTACTTAACTGTGTTTTTCCAACTCATTTACTTCCCTGATCACGTATAAACAACAGGATGGCACTGGGAACTGAACTTTGACACCAGAGTCTGCTGTTACTGCTACTTTGGATGTTGCTGCTGCTCTTTCTCTACAGCTGGGTTGGATCCCAGATGGAAATGTTTATTATCTCATCTTTGAAGAAGAAACATATTAAAAAAGAGCAGCTCTCTTTACAGTGGGAAGGAGCTTTTTTTGCCTGTCAGTGTGATAGCCGATAGAGTATTAACATATTCTAACGGCATTTGGAAGTATCGAATTGTGTTTTAAGGTAAATAGATTTACATCAAAGTGTATTCACTTGAAATACATTGTATTTCAGCACTTTTAAACATCTGTGCAAGAAAAGTTTGGAAAAAAAAGGCAAGATACGTTATATTTATTTATTCAGAACATAGGACTGGCCATACTGGGTCAGACAATGATCTATCTTCTGACAGGTTTCAGAGTGGCAGCCATGTTAGTCTGTATCTGCAAAAAGAAGGAGGAGTTTTTGTGGCACCTTAGAGACTAACACATTTATTTGGGCAGAAGCTTTCATGGGCTACAGCCTACTTCATCAGATGCATAGAATGGAACATACAGTAGATAGAGAATATGAAAAGGTGCCATCATGTGCCAGCAATGCCCCTCTGCCATGTACGTTGGCCAAACCGAACAGTCTCTACGCAAAAGAATAAATGGACACAAATCTGACATCAGGAATCATAACATTCAAAAACCAGTAGGAGAGCACTTCAACCTCTTGGGTCACTCAGTAAGAGACTTAAAAGTTGCAATTCTTCAACAAAAAAACTTCAGAAACAGACTCCAACGAGAAACTGCTGAACTGGAATTAATTTTCAAACTGGATACCATTAATTTAGGCTTGAATAAAGACTGGGAGAGGTTGGATCATTACACAAAATGAATATATTTCCCCATGTTAACTATTCCCCTACTGTTACTCATACCTGTCTGAAACGGGCCATCCTGATTACCACTACAAAAGTTTTCTCCTGCTGACAATAACGCATCTTAATTAATTAGCCTCTTAAAGTTAGTATGGCAACTTCCACCATTTCATGTTATCTAATCTATCAATCTATCTACGTACTGTATGTTCCATTCTATGCATCTGATGAAGTGGGCTGTAGCCCACAAAAGCATATGCCCAACTAAATTTGTTAGTCTCTAAGGTGCCACAAGTACTCCTTGTTCTTTTTGTCTTCTGACAGCCACCGGTGTCAAATGCTTCAGAGGAAATGAACAGAATAGGGCAAGTTTGAGGGATCCATCCACTGTCGCCCAGTCCCAGTTTCTGGAATTTGGTGGTTTACAGACACCCAGAACATGAAGTTGCATCCCTGACTGTCTTGGCTAATAGCCATTCATTAACCTAGCCTCCATAAACTTATATAATTAATTTTTGAATCCACAACATCCCATGGCAATGAGTTCTTCAGACTGTGTGTTGTGTGAACAAGAAGTAAAGAAGTATGGCCTTATGTTTGTTTAAACCTGCTGCCTATTATGGGGAGGGCTTTGAATTACTACAGAGAATTCTTTCAGATGTATCTGCCTGGTGGGTCTTGCCCACATGCTCAGGGTCTAACTGATTGCCATATTTGGGATTGGGAAGGAATTTTCCCCTGGGTCAGATTGGCAGAAACCCTGAAGGGCTTTTTGGTCTTCCTCTGCAGCATGGGGAATGGTCACTTGCAGGTTTAAACTAGTGTAAATGGTGAATTCTCTGTAATTTGAAGTCTTTAAACTGTGATTTGAGGACTTAGTAACTCAGCCAGAGGTTAGGAGTCTATCACAGGAATAGGAGGCTAAGGTTCTATGGCCTGCAATATGCAGGAGACTAGAGTACATGATCACAATGGTCCCTTCTGACCTCAAGGTCTATGAGTCTGTTTTCATCATCTATTTCTTGAGTTATGTGAAAGGGTAAATAACACTTCCTTGTTCATCTTCTTCACACCATGCATCAATTTATAGATCTCTATCATACCCTTCCCCCCTTAATAATCTCTTTTCTAAACTGAACAGTCTGTTTTTGTAATCTCTCCTCTGTTCCGTATCCCTAATAATTTTCATTGTCTTCTCTGCACCTTTTCCAATTCTAATATATCTTTGTTGAGATGGGGCGGTCAGCTCTAAAGGCAGTATTCAAGGTGTGGGTGTCCCATGGATTTATATAGTGGTATTATACTATCTTATTATCTAACCCTTTTCTAATGGTTCCTAATATTCAGTTTGATTTTTTTACTGCTGCTACACGTCAAGTAGATGTTTTCAGAGAACTTTTTACTTGCAGAAAATGCAAATGGACACTTTGGGAACTTCAGAATGAAACAGAGCAAAAATCTGACATCAGCTGTGATTACACAGGGATGAACATTTTAATGCACGGAAACCTGACTGAGCACTCTATATAGATTGTACTTATCTGATCGTGAAGGCAACATTTTAAAAGCTTGGCAATAACAGAAGGCTTCAGTAGGATTTTTTTCTGCTGTCTGTCAATATCAGGCCATATAGGACAATCTGGCAGACGGGAATAATGTGACACTGGCTAGGGACGTGACTCCAGAAACAACAAGGAGTTCCAGTCACCTGATGCCTTCCCCTTGTGGGCAGCTTAGCTCTCCAACAGAAAGAGATGGCTATTGTCAGCATTTTAAAGTTAATTCATAATTACAGAAAGAAAAGCAGCATAGGAGAGCTGTAACATTCAAAACATGTCTGCTGTGGTAGATTAAAACAAAACCATATGTGCTATGAAGTAAAAGACCTAGGAGTAAATTGATGGAAGAAATGCAGAATGGGCTTTTCTCACTTTCAAAGAACTACCTGTACAATAAGCTAATGCTAAATGTGAGTAAGGGAGGCAGAACTGAGTCTTTATATTGCACTTGATCCCCAAGGGAACCCAAATCTTTCTATGTATGCGCTTACCTTCAGGATAGAATGCAACAGATATTTATCAGTGCACAGCAATACTACACAACAGTGGAGGCCAAAAAGTGAAGTAGAATATCTCATACAATAGGAACTTGCACATTTAGGTATGTAGAATGTAGTTGCATACGATGGACATTGGCCAGATCTCTGGGGCTAAGAAACCTACTCTCACAAGAAATGCCATGGGTTGTTTTTTTTTGTGGTCACAGTGGACAGGATGTTTGTTTTCCATTTCCTCTGAATGACAGCATGTCCAAAGACCCAGTTTTCTCCTAACACCATGCTTGGGCTTTTGTTTAGGACTGATTCAGAGGAAAAGGTGCCACTTAATGAACCAGAAAACTGCTTCCTTCAGTACTTGGGTTTTTCCTGGAGTCCTCCCCACACCGAATTGAGCCACCCTGCTTAAACAGTGAAATCTTACAGGATCGCAGCACAAGGTGAGTAGCTACAGGTACTGCACTGGGGCTCCTTCCTCATCTATGCACTTAGGCCCTGATCCAGCACACAGTTACACACATCCTGAACTCTACACGTGTGAGTAGTCTCACTGAAGTCAATGGATTACTCATGTCTTTGAAGCTCTGCAGCGCCTTTAGTTTGTAAGTGCAATTGGTTGGATAGCACAGTGACTCTATTTAACAAGGTCGTACCCAATTTGGCATTAGAATGGGCTGCTGCCTCAGTTTCCCTTTCTTGGTCTTCTGAATAACTGTACCCAGCTCTCAGATGGGAGAAATAACGCCCTGGTTGGGGGAACTGGTTTATGAAAAGTTCACAACAATTCAAATGTTTAAGTTTACCTTCACCCAAAGCAAATCTTTCCCCACCTTCCTTCAGCCTCTTTTTAGGCTTCCCAAACTCAGCTCCTAATCACCTTTGTCCGGCCTGTCCTCATCCATCCCTTCACGAATGCAGGTCGATGCCACACCAATCTATTCTGTTGCAAGCACGTTCTTTCCATTTCTGGCCAAAGAGTTTTGTCATGGGATAAGCTCCTAATACCTGGTGATTTCTCAAATATCATTTCTCTTTAGATTGTTGCTCCTCTTATGGTTCCTGCTCCTACCCAGCCTATACTATGGAGAGCTTCCTGCCTGCAACTGGAGGTCACTCTAGCCAGGCCTTTGTATCAGGCTCATGTGGAAAGCCCCTTCCTCAACCCCCTCTAACCTGGAGTTCCCCCTAGAGACACCATTCTGGAAGCCTCCCCCCTTCTTCTCCCTACTGGATCAAGCACTCTTTTATAGAAAGTCCCATCCCACGGCTGCTATCAGGCAATCTGATCACCTGACCCAGCTGTTCTGCTCAGCTCCACGGTGCTGGATAACTAGGCACAACACCCTAAAAAGACCAGCCCCACCTGTGAAAGTCTATCTTTAAAAATGCTTCTTACTTTTGGTGTTTTGTGCAGTAGCTGCTTTTCGAACTGAAATCCCCTTGCCATGTTTGTTTAAATAAAGAAATAAAACTTGGAAGTCAGTGACTTTGTTATTTTAATTAATAGCTAATCTTTCAAGGGCCCAGCATATTATATATATAAAATACATACAAACATGGAAGAAGCAGCCTGCGGAGGGATAGTCCATTTCTTTTGTTTAACTATTCGCTCTCCCATTAGAGAGCATTTATGCCAAGTTTGAGCCTGGAGCAAATTTTTACTGCTGATTTTCAGTAACCCCTTGAAAATAGGGGTTTATAATGGAAACTCTGACAAGCCCATAGCTAGAGCTACCTTAGCAGCTGTTGCTGTAATGAAAGGTCTGTGCAGAGCAGGAACCAGAGAGTGATTAGCACAATATGCTTTGTAACTTGCAAATATTAGAAATGATTGTGAAAAATCCATAAGCTACGTTGGTGTAACCTAAGATTAGAGCCATCAATGTGCCTGTGCAGCACATATACATGACTTAATACGACAGGGGTATGTTACCAGCTGTTAAATGGAACATATTGCCCTGTTTATTTGGACTTGCAAATAAAGGTGGGGGGAAAGGCAAGTTACTCAGCTCTTCAGATAGTGATTGCAACAATAGAAGTTTGGGGATATTAAATGCATATGGTAGAATTCAAAGGCGCAGGAGGATTTGTGAAGACAGCTAACTAGTCCATCAGTACATTAATCAAGCAACCAGCCTGAACTGAAAACCAACCTGTACAATAAAAACAGGACACTGAGTAGGATGTTCCTGCCTCCCAGAGAACATTAGGCTGGTCAATTCTGTGCATTCATCCGACTTGCAATTTTCAGCATGCACCCAAATGCAAATACAAGGCTCTCTGCTGTCACAGAAAGCTTTGCTATGTATCCCTTCAATAGTATAGTTACAACTATTTGTACAGCCTTTCATAGTGACGTGATACAAACTGCAAATGCCATAGGTGAGAACTACAGTGACCAGATAGCAAGTGTGAAAAATCAGGACACTTTCTTTTTCGGGAGAGGGTGGGTAATAGTTACCTATATAACACAAAGCCCTTAATACCAGGACATCTGGTCTGAATCCCTCTCTCATTTAGATTTGGGTAACCCTATTGGGGCTAACCTGGTGTAACAGAGACGAAGATTGACCTATTAGGAAAGATTCCCTACCCTATTCCGGTCCCTTTGAGCTGCTTGGGCTCAGATGGTGCAGAGGGCGTGAAGACTGGCTGCAGATCCTGTCATGGCAATTTCCCTTCATTAAGGCATCCTCAACAGGCCTAAAACTGGATGTACTGACTCCATCTCTCTTCCTGTGGTGGGGGAAGGGAATGGAGTAGCTGGAATGCAATACATTCTGGCTGTCCCCAGCTGGCAGTTGGTCTTCTGCGGACCATTGCCAGCTGGCATAGGTCAGAGCAGGTCATGGGGGTCTGGGCCTGGGGTCAGGCAGAGAATTAGGGAGTTGTAATCAGCTTCTTGACAGCTCTTCCTTCACCCAGCGGAAGCAGAGAATCTGGCCCACAATCATTAAATAGTTGAATTCTAACTTAAAATGGAACAATTTTTTTGAAAAAGGATAGCGTTAACTTACAGATTCACCAAAAAAGGAGGTTTGAGGAGATTTGTTAAAAATTTTTCCTGTCAGAGCTCATTAACTGGAGATCAGAGTAATTAGATCATCAGTTCCTGAGGATGTGTTTGACAGTGCTGTGGAGACCCCAAGCAGCCAGCTGCATGCCATGAGGCTCGCTGAGATTTCATAGGCAGGATACAAATGAATGTACATAGACTTGTTCCCAACTATCTTCCTTTGTAGGAACCATGTTCTGTCAATCTGGAATGCCCAAATTCCTTTAGAGTGACTAATAACAATACTATATAATTCAAGCTCTGCCATGTTACCTACCCATTTATTCGCTGCACCCCCCCAAAAAAGTCAGCAGTGTTGCATTCATCTTGCTCACTGTTTTGAGAAAAAGTGACACCGAAACCATTATAGTCGTGCATCAATACACAGGGAACTGATGTGTGTAACTGTCAGCAAAGTTAAAGGCAATTATCCTTGTAAATCTCTCAAGCAGCGATGGGGAAACAGAGTCTTGTGACTATATCAATGTAATTCTGGTACCACTGGCATGTTATTTTCATTGTGGATTTCACTTGAAGGCATATGGGTTCAGCATTGGTTGCTGTAACCTCCGGTTTGGCCTCCCCAACTCTCATATTACTTCCTTCAGTTCATCCAAAATGACCACTCTTGCCTGTCAATCTGTTCCTGTCACTCCCCACTTTGAGCCTCTCACTGGTTTCTCCCTAGCCACAGCACTGAGCTTTAATTTCTCAGCCTTGCCATTAGGTCAGCTCTATCTCACCCTGCTTCTCAGATCTTGTTTCTACCCTCAAGGTACAATATTGATCAGATTCTTACTCTTGGATCACAGCGCTTTGGTGCAATGCAGGTCTGGACCAGACATGCCAAACCCATGAAAAAAACACAGAAATTTGGCTTGTTTTTCTCTTAATTGGCTTGTGAGTTGCTTGTTGAGTAGTTTTTGGCTTGTAGCTTGTTGCTTCTTTTTTGGGTCGGTTCCTGGCAAGCAGGGACAAAGGGGAATGGGGAAGACAGTCGGGGTGCACAGCAGGCACACCACTGTCCCAGACTGTACACTGGGGGGATCTAGTCACACAGAGTGTGGGAGTTCTCAGGGATCGGCTTGTTTTGGCCTTGTTTTGAAATGGGATTAGCTGGATTTTTGGTTTATTGTGAAAGTCAGGGGTCTTATTTACCATGTGAAAGTTGGCATCTGTGGTCAGGACTCCTTTATCTTTCGAGGACTATTGCTCTTTTAGTGTCTCACGTGGAGACCGACTTTTGGTCCTGCAGTGTCCCCATCTAGAACATTCCTTTTCAGTTCCTTTCTGACCATGCTCCTGTAACTCCTCAGTCAGAACCACAGAGATCACTGCCATTCCTATGGACTTTGGGTCAGTGGGCAGCAGGATTTCTGAATCCTTTTTATTGACCTTTTGCCTTTCTCTCTCATTCCTCATGCCCCTGACAACTCCTTGAAGTACCGATATCCCCTTCAGTGCTTTTAGCTTTGGAGTCAAAATTGTATTTCAACAGTCAATGCCTCTTTGAAGTAAAGAGTGGTTTTTTGGCTGCCGTCACAGGGGACAATTTTCTCATTTCCCCGAAGGTGTTCGACCCCTCACTCTGTCCCAGGCTCTGCCCCCACTTTACCCCTTCCCCAGGGCCCCACTCCTCTCTGCCCCTTCCTGCCCCATCTCTTCCTGTGCTGTTCCGCCCGCAAGCACGGCCTGTCCTTGCTCTGCTCGCTTGCTCTGCTCTGCTCTAATGGTGGTAAAGCACTTGAAGATGTAAATAACTGTAAATGTGCTAAGTATATTATTAAGAGTAGACACACTGGACATTTAATTTTGCATTTTCCATGAATATGGAATAATTGCATTCACCCTGAAGGAGCAGTGCTAGCTCACCTCTAAAATATGCAATCAAATGACATTCACTACCCACATATGGAATATTCCATTTATTTTCCTTGGGCAATATCTTCTCTCATGCTCAGTATTTTAACTTCATATTTCATCGTCTGACTTCTTCACAGGAGGCTCTGAAAGTTGCCAGAGAAATCTGAGTGAAATGATTAAATTATTTTTTTGCCTATTTGAAATCTTGGTGAACTTCTGGTTGCCATTATGTCTTCCTTACTTAGGCATGGGTATGAACAGTAGATTTATTAAGCACATTTATTAATGTACTCTTTGAAGTTTTAATTTTACATGCATTTATATTTTTAAAAATACATCCATAAAAAGATATATTTACAAAGCAAAACAAATTTCATATATGCAAAACACATCATAATGACAAGTAAGATTAAATATCACCTACTAATTCAGGAATGGCAATGACTGCTAGAATAAAGGATACATTACAGTTTCCATTCTCTACTAAAATGACTACACAAGGTGCAAGGGTGTGGAGAATCAAGCTCTTGGTATCTTACATTTTAGAACATTTTCTGTAATTATATATTCTAATCAGTGACTATGATGGCTTAGACCCCCCTTCTGGGATGCCACGTGATGTACTGGGGTTTCAATGAGCCCCTCCTGCTCCACCAGCTTGGCTTCCCTCTCCCTGTTTTGCTGAATTAGGCTCTGTGACCTCTGGCAGCACACACACACACACACACACACACACACACACACACACACACACAGGTAGGACCACACCCAGCTGCAAATGCACACTGAATCCAGCTCTGTGTGAGAGAATTCACCCAGCACTCACGCACACACACCCTATGGGGAATAAACCCAAAATAATGCTGTCTTGCTCTGTATAGAAAGATCTGCATAGCGCAAACTCATAAAAATTTGCCCTCTCCCTCAATGTGAAGAGAGATATGCTCAAAGTCTTGTCACCCCAGTTAGAAATTGCATGAACTGGGTTTAGTAATAAAACAAATTTATTAACTATAAAAAGCAGATTCTAAGTGATTACAAGGGACAGCAAACAGAACAAAGCAGATTACTGAGCAAATGAAACAAAACATGCATACTAAGCTTAAACAGACTGGTTTCATGAAGTAATTTCTCACCCTAAATGTTATTTTAGGCAAGTTGCAGAGTTTCTGTAGATTAGAGTTTCAGTTATTTCTTCTTACAGACTGGACCCATCTCACTCTGCACTCACTCGTGCCTTTCTTGTCAGATTGGTTCTTTTGTCCCTTCAGGTACTTTCAGCAGTCCTTCTTCTTGGGTAGTCAATGTTGGAGAGCCCAGATTAACTCCCTCCCCAGCCTTAAAAGGACTTACCTATGGTGGAAACCCTTTGCTTGATCCCTGTCCTCCTACAGAGGAAAAGTACCATCAGTGTTGAAGGTGGTATTTTGTATCAGATGATCTTATCATCTGACCTGATAGTGTCACAGCTACAGCACACGATGCCTCTCAGAAATAAGAGAGATTAGTATCTTCACAGTCTTATTGTTTCTTCCTAATGGCCCCTCAAGGCTGTGATGGCCAATTGTCTGGTGGGTGTCTCCCAAATATACACACAGTAGTAATAGTCAATATTCCTAAATTTAGAATCAGAAATGATACATGCATACAAATTGGATAATCACATTTAGTAAATTATAGCCTTTCCAACAATACCTTACATGAGCCATCTTTGCATAAAGTATATCTTAGTTATTCCATATTCATATCATAACAATATTTCTATGAATAACATGGGGGTGTAATGTCACAGTGACATCATCTTGGTTGGTTATATCATTTTTCCCCACAATTTACTGTACCGATACAACTGATGGCAACAAAGTGGCTGTAAAATATAAAGACCAAGAGTGAATTCCTGGCTCTACTGAAGTCAATGGCAAAACTCCCATTGATTTTATAGGGGCCAGGATTTTGCCCCAGATTTTTAACCAGTATACATCAATTTAGTTATCTTTATGGCTGATTTCTGGCAGCTGAGAATCTGACCCTAATGCCATTAAAGCTTGTAATATATAAAGCTATAATTATGGAACTCTGATCCCATCAAGTTGCTCTGGTGATGTCACAGACCATCAGAATCAAGTGAATTGTGAAAATTAGCTGTAATAATTTCACAGTGCAGCCCAAGTATCTTCTCTGTCTCTCTCTAGATATGTCTGCTGCATACAGCATGAAGATATTAAAATATTTTTTATCTACTCAAACTAATAATTTGCAAGAGAAAGATTGGTTAGGGCACCCTTAGGCACTGAGTCATTACGCATTGCACTTTGAGGTAGTCTAGAAATAGCCATTCCAAAAGTGGGATGGTTCCCACTCACTGCTGTGATCGAACATGGATATAAACGTTCCTCTCAAATCTGATATTTATTTTACAGTATCATTACCAACCAGCCCAGATAATGGATTCCATTTTTAAAGCTTGACACATGCAAATTACATTTATGCATTTGTATGTGTCTAACCTATACATGTGAATACACAAATGTGCATGGACTCATGTATTTGCACATGCACATGGCCAGTTAGTTTCCTAGTTTGGCAACAGTAGAAGCCAATACCAAATCTCAATGTTCTTGCATATATACATTAGGTACAGTGAGACCCCGGAATACCGCGCCCCACTATAGTGAGAATCCACTTATAGTGCTGTGCGCGGCTGGCTCCCGAAGTCGTCGTCGGCCGCTGCTTTGATGCAGCGGAACCCCGCAATACCGCGACCCCGCCATTATTGCGATCGGGTATTTTTGGATCCTGATCATCGCGGTATTACGGGGTCCCACTGTATATGCAAAAATCAGGCTCTGTTAACTTCTGTGATGGCTTTCAGTAATTAGAAAGTTCAATTATACTCATACAAATTAATCTTGGTTAGAGATGGGTCTGAATAAAAAGTGTGGAGCTAAACACTATGCTCTAATACTTTAGTTAGTTTTAAGGTGCCACAGGACTCTTTGTCACTTCATCAAAATTCCAGACCACCATTAATGGTCCACACCTTGCATAATTACAACAGGACCTCAGAATTATATTTCATATTTCTAGTTTCAAATACACGAGTGATATATTTATACAAATAGGATGACCACATTCAGTATATTATAAGCTCTGTAATGATACCTTACAAGAGACCTTTTGCATGAAGCATATTCCAGTTACATTATATTCATACTCCTTAGCATATTTTCATAAAATCATAGAGTGCAACATCAAACATGCTTAAGCATTTTGCTGAATCTTCGTTGAAAAGCCTGCTCCAAAGCTCATTGAAATCAATGCCAGTCTTTCCATTGAATTCACTGTGCTTTGAATCAGGCCCTGAAACAAATATAGCTCACATGTATAAGAAGGTAAGCAGTGTGTTCAGGATATTTACCTTTCCTAGTTTGCAGTAAGAGCAATTACTACATACAAGTCAGAGTTAAGAGAGGCATCTGAGTAAACCAAAGGTCATGTCTGGGGGACTTCAATGAAACTACACTGATTTGCACCAGCTGAAGATCTGGCCCTTAGTTTCCATTCCACAGTCCAGTCAATATACCATCATTCACACATAATAAATTCACTTAAGCTCTGAATTATATGAAGGACATGGATACTGTGTATATTAAAAATAAATAAACTATACTCTAAGTGCCACCAGCATTTCTCATTAACCTGCATTATTTGTGTTTTGCTGAAATAATGTTAATTGATTATGACAAATACATAGATGTAAGAGAGAATGCCAGGAAAGCAATTAATACGTGTGTAGGGAATGCTAAGGTACAAAGTGTCACAGAGGAACTTGTGCTACTGTATGGGCCAGCAAAGTCCTGCCCCGTATAGAATCACAGAAATGTAGGGCTGGAAGGGACCTCAAGAGGTCATCTAGTCCATCCTTCCCAGCATGGAGGCAGGATTATGTAGACCTATCTGTGTATCAGTAAAGCAGAGGATGACTCATATCAATTCCTCTTATAAACAGGAAGTTAATCAAAAGTTTTGTATATCAAAAAGTCAAACAAGGAAGCATCCCTCTTTCTATGGAAATGTTATTAGAGCCTTGTAAGTAGAACAGGGCAGAGAAGAGAAACTCCATGCCATAGAGGATTTCAAGATTTCCAAATTTGTCTTTGTCTCGATTTAGAACATAACCCCGACATTTCAAAACTCTCTGCCAGAGAAAATTCAGATTTTTTGCTTGAGTGAACTGTTTCCATTTTGACTTTTTAATTTTGTACTATAATCTATAATATAAACCAAAATATAAAAAATGAAATAAAAAGTAGTTTCAAAATAAAAAAATTGAAATGTTTCATCCTGAAAATGTCAAAGTAGAAAATGTTGATATTGTTGGAACTTTTCCTCCTTGTTTCTCTGAAATGAAACTTTGGCGAAATCATCATGATTTTGTGAAGCGTTTTGGTTTCAATGGAACTGCATTTTCCAATGGAAAACTCTTCCATGGATGGTTTTTCTGACCAGCGCTACATGTAAGATTGCTGCCAGCAGCTTACCTGCATGCTACATACAATTGGTTCAAAGTAGCCCTGGACCACCAAGGTGTTCATTTGGTTAGTCAGAGAAATGATGAAGCATATAGAAATGTAATTAGAATATCTTAAATTATAACAAGCCTAGAGATGGACCTGAGGCACAGAGTTCAGACTGAAATTTCCCTAAACTGTGGAAATAAAGCCCTCATGGAATAACATGCTTTCTGTTGTGGGTAGTTCAGTGTAATATGTATGGGCCAGGTTCAGTCCAGGGTTATACTGGGTTAGTACACAAGACTGCAGGCAATGGAAAGTCGAGCCTGCGGTCTTCAAAACATGGGCAGTGCTAGATGGCTAGGGGATGTGCTAATTCAGTGCATCCCCTCAGCAACCTTTGCTGGCAGGGAGCCCCTAGCAAAATTCCAGTGATGGAAACACCTGCATTATCCTGGGATTGAATCTTCCCTAGGAAGTAGTGGATAAGGCTAGCATAGGGAAGTGCAATTTATGCAGTCAAAGATGACAGGCAGAATTATTAGCTTTTGCTGCTATCTGGGCATAAGAGGCAGCGAATAATCCATCTTGACTATTAGGCATACACACCACGTGCGTGGGTAGGCATTATGGACTCTGATAGCCACGGGCTGCAAGAGAAGCTGCAAATGTGTATACAGTAAAGCTTCAGCTATTTACAAACCTTAAAATCAGTAATGACTTTGGATTAATGGGCTATCACTTTCCTCAAACCACAGCCCCCTAAGATCCTGCATTTCGGAAGAGACAAAATCTTGCCACAGTACCACAAGCTGCCATTTTTGATTCAATCCTTAGAGTGCATGAATCCTGGTAGGTGTTTTAATATGCCGAAGACCTATATTTTCAACTGAAAAGCAAATTGGAGCATTGCATGTAGTTAGAAGCATGGCCTAGGGGAGAACATTACTTGTGGAGGAGGGACGGCATTCATATCCCAGTTATCACAAGGCTTGTTTATTGTAATTCACTTTTTGCTTGGCTTCGCCATTGCTTACAGCTTGTTCAGAATACAGCAGATATTTGATTCAATGTAGGACACCCACACATGAAAGCACCCCAAATCAAAGGATCATAGAATCATACTGGAAGGGACCATGAGAGGTCTTCCAATCTATCCCTCTGCAGTCAAGGCAGGACTAGGTATAATCTAGACCATTCCTAACAGGTGTTTGTCTAACCTGCTTTTAAAAATCTCCAATGATGGAAATTCCACAACTTCCCTAGGCAATTTATGCTAGTGCTTAACCACTCTGACAGTTAGTAAGTTTTTCCTAACATCCAACCTAAGCCTCCCTTGCTGCAATTTAAGCCAATTGCTTCTTGTTCCATCCTCAGAGGTTACTGAGAACAATTTATCTCCCTCCTCCTTGTAACAATCTTTTATGTACTTGATAACTGTTATCATGTCCCCTCTCAGTCTTCTCTTCTCAGTTTTTTCAATCTTCCCTCAAAGGACATGTTTTCTAGACCTTTAATCTTTTTTTTCTCTCTCTCTTCTCTGGACTTTCTCCAGTTTGTCCACATCTTTCCTGAAATGTGGCATCCAGAACTGCACACACGTTGAGGCTTAATCAGCGCAGAGTAGAGCGGAAGAATTACTTCTCGTGTCTTTCTTGCAACCCTCCAGCTATACAGCCCAGAATGATGTTTGGTTTTTTTGCAACAGTATTACGCGGTTGACTCATATTTCGCTTATGACCCTCAGAATCCTTTCTGCAGTACTCCTTTGTAGGCAGTCATTTCCCATTTTATAACTGATTGTTCCTTCCTAAGTGGAGTACTTTGCATTTGTCCTTATTGAATTTCATCCTATTTACTTCAGACCATTTCTCCAGATCATTTTGAATTTTAAAACGATCCTCCAGAGCACTTGCAACTTCTCCCAGTTTGGTATCAGTGTCCTCTTAATACATTTAATCACGGTCATTACAGTTAGCAGCAGGGCTACTAAGGAAACCTGAAACAGAGCCAGACATGCCCAGCTCTAAAGTAAGAAAAATACATTTCAAAAGAGAAAGCTGAAGAGAGGCCAGCTGCTTCATTTCATGGCAGCAATGAGTGCTGAAGGGGCCAGCAGGAACAGTGGGCACAAAACCTATTCACTTTTCGAATGTTGGGATGGGCTTTCTTTTATTTAAACTTAATAACACTGATTATTGAAGGTTTTAATTGGTCTCTCTCGATTAAGGAGCCAGAGGTCAAACTGTGCCCCAGCACCATACAAGCATGCAAGCAAGCCAAGGTTAAATCATTTTTTGGTTTTTGCTTTCTGAAGGTTAGCATGTGTTTTCCCCATAAATAGCACCAACTCATTCCCCCATCAGCAGAATGATGTGCCAGGCAAGTCAGAAGTGGTCTCTCAAAACAGCTGCTCCCAGGTCACCGCACATCCCCAAGCAAGGCAGATTTGTAGCTTTCATTGTCATTTGGGTGGCTGTTCTCTCTGGGTCTGGACCTGCCAGGGGTGGAAGCACGCCCAAGGGTTCCCGAACACTCCCCATTCTCATTCACTCCCCAGAACCTCTTGGATGTGCTCAGCATATTGCAAGATGAAACCCTGTGTCAGTGAATATGCCTGGGTCTCTCTCCTCTACCTCTGCTGCACCGCTGACTTCTCTACCTCTAGCTCTTTCTCTCTCCTCCCTTAGGGAAACTGTGCTTCCAGTTCAGTAACTGGCCACAAGCAAACCAAGGAAAGTTTTTTATTTGGGTTTGGTACTAATCTACTTCAATTTGACTGTTTTCATATCATAGCTGACCAATGCCAGAATGTATTGATCAAACCAAGCTCTCCAGCTCCATGATACCACCACGTCCATTGCTTCATAGAGCAGAGATGAAGTTTGAACAGGCAACATTGGCTGCCTGGGCCCAAGCACCCCCTAAACATACAGTCAGTGGAAAGACATATGTGCACCTGAAGGGAACCTGTGTGCTCACTGGGAGATGCCGTGACAACTTTTTACAATCGCACAAAAGAAATCTAAGCCTCCCCTCCAAATAGTAAAGCAAAGACTGGGGACAAATTGTCCACCAAGAAGGCAGTTTATACTAACTCATCAGCTCTGCCCAGAGACAAATGCCACCTAAAGCCTTACAACCAAACAAAAAACCGTTTCTGTGAATAAACATTCATTTGGCATGAAGTCTGATAAATCCCTCTATAATCTATGTGCAAGGCTCCAAACAAAGGAGTAAAGCTGCAGCCAGTGTTAAGCAGCTCCAATATAACCATCATCCTCATGGACTGGGGACAGTCATTTCTACTGTTTGGGTGTGTCTTTATTCACTCCCTTTCCCAGCCCCTCAGGAACACAGCATCTGTCTTAGAACTAAGCCTAAAAGGCCACACACGGACTAGTTCACAGTAGGCAATAGCATTTAAATCACTCATGACATTCCCTGAGTTGAGACATGCAAACACCTTCAACATCGACCAGATAGATTTCTCCATACTACATGCAGAATGTATTCTTGATGATTGAATAGGTACAATCATTAATAAAAGCTGTGAGTCAAATCCTTAGCGGATGTACACTGGCACTGTTCCATTATAGTCAATGGAGCTATGCGAATTGGATCAAATGAGACTCCAGCTCTATATATTAATTCTGTTTAGCACCTTTGATTTTCTAAGCTCCCAAAATAAGCTTTACACTTACTTCTAAAGGGATTACTTCATCCACCATAGCAATGGAGGAAGAATGCACTAGCTGTTTAACAGTGAAGCCAACACAACAGAATAGCCTGGGACAGGAATTGAAGATACACAGTGCTACCAGAGAGGGAATTTTTCTCCAGTCTGTCCAATTGCAGTAGAAGAAATACATCTCCTTCTTGAAGAGAAATGGTGTTTTACTGGGAAAAAAGGGAAAATATAAAAATTACGTTTAAATTTTCATTTGGTGAGAGAGGTTAGGTTTGTGATTCCCTGAGATCGCACCACATTGCGAAGGGTCTGAAAGAGACAGATGGCTCTTCAGGGTAGAGACTGTGCCTTCTTTCTTTGGAAAGTGCCTAGCATATTGTTAGGGCTGTTGAAGATAAATATTACTAAAATAAAGGCATAAGATGAACATGTGTTTGTTCAATAGTTTCTAATAAAATTAACACGGCTGCCAGTGAGTTCTGTGCCCAGTTGCTCGACAGGAAAAGGGAAGAAATTAGCACATTTTGAAAATGCCAGTTGTTAATGGCTAAAGTAGGATGCAAACGCACTGCTAACCTGAGAGGTGATGGATGTTAAGCTTTCATATGAGCGAGGGCTCTTTGCAGGATTTCATTGTAGATTACAAAACAAATGCAACATTAGTTCATGTTTTTCTTCCCTTTATAATTTATTCTTCGTTCTCCAGTAAGGCAGAGCTATTTTTGAAGGAGTCCTTCTTATGTCCCTAAAATACCCTTCAACTCACAAAGTGGAGGGTGTGAGTGGGAGGTTGTCAGATGTTTGGTAATCAATACATTGAATCAAATGCAGCTTGCTTTGAGCTGCTTTCAGAGTCATCTGTGGTACTTATGCCCTCCCCCTCCCCCGCTGTATCCCTGAGCACCTCCGAATCTATTAATGTATTCATCCCCACAATGCCCCGGAGAGGTAGGGAAGTGCTTCCTTCTCCTATTTTAAGGTGGGAACTGAGACACAGGGTGTCAGATTCAGAAAAGGACGTGGGTGCCTAAATCCCAGAATCAGGCCCTCCTGGTTTTCACAAAGCCTCCACTTAGTTGCCCTGGAATCTTGTAGGTGCCTAAGTTGACTCAGTACCTATGTTTTTGCAGTAAAAGTTTCCCAGGCACCTATGTTTCCTCTTCTGAGCATGTACACTGCAGCCCCACATCAGACGTCCCAACGCCAGCACCCCAGAGCAATGCACAAACTGGGGGAAGATAACCGTTCCTCCACCTAGCTTGCCTATAAGGCCCAATCCGGTGAGTGTGCTTAGACCTCCCTGATGGGTTGGCCCCCTACAGACAAGCTTACATAAAACAATGAAGGAGGAAAACATCTAGCCAGTGGTTAGGATATTAACCTGGAATGTAGAAGACTCCTGATTCAAGTCCCTCCCCCAAGCTGAAGGGGCAAAGGGATTTGTACAGGGAGCTGCCACTTCAGAGGTAAATGCCCCAGCCTCTGGGTTATGGATTATTCTGAAGTGTGGCTCCTTCAGTCTCTCCCATTGAAGGTGTAAGGGTCCTTGCAGCAGAGAAAACACAAGCAGGAGACTGACTCGCCCTAAGAGGTGGGAGACCCAGGAACCAGCCCCCCCTGCTCCAATGACTTTTTAAAATTAGCTCTGCACAGTGGAACAGCTTCAGCAGGAGAAAGTGAGGGAGCACTATATCAGACTACCCTGTAGCTCAGTAGCTAGGCTCTTGCCTGAGAGGGAATAAATCCCTTCTCCCCCTCAGGTGGAAAGGGGCTTGAGCTGGCAGTCTCCCATTAGTGTGAAACGAAATATTGCACCACATGTTACAAGAGGGGGGAGGAATGCTGCCGCCGCTGGCTTCTTGCTAAAATATCTGTGAGAGGGTTTGCAGCTGAGAATCCCACATCTGGACTGTAGTGCGGGTCTCCAAGAAAGGAGTGGGGGTGGGGTTTAGCACTCCCCCACCCCCGGCTTGGCTTGTCCCATTGGCTTGCTAAGGTGAGGCTCTGCTTACTGTGTTGACTTTTGCAAATCCTTGTCTAAGGTGGATATCTCTTCCCATTCATTGTATTAGGAGCCTAGCTGCCAAACTCAGGCTTTGCTAATCCCAGTGGTTTTCCAGGAGCCTACGTTTCTTTATGAACCTAGCCCTAAGTGACTTGCCCAAGGTCACATAGGAAGACAGTGGCAGAGCAGGGAATTGGTCTCCCAACTTCCACACTATCATCCTTCCTCTCCAGCCACATGTGGCTGTAATTTCCTATCTGCTCTGCACAGATGTTCGAGAACTCAGAATGAGGCATTTTGTAAGAGTACTTCTCATTGTGCAACTGCTGGGCTGTTCACTGGTTGGTCACTTTTGCTGATATCCTAGATCTATGGCAAGATTCCTAACTCCCAATGGAATTAAATGGGATTTAGGCACCCAGCTGCCATTTGTGTCTTTGTAAATCCCTCCCCTATAGGTGGCGAAGCACTCTGGAATCTTTCGGTAAGAAAGACAGGCTAGAAATTAATGAAACCCTCAGTGCCCTTACTGACAGAGGAAGTAGCCTTTCTTTCCATGTCTCCCAGATGGGGTCACAGTGTTGGAGAGAACAATCTAGGTCTGTATTTTTGGCCCTTTTGAAATGTCTGTAACTGCTCCCACTGCCACTTTCAATGAACCTTCATGTCTTTATGGCACAGCAGAGTTAGGGCTATGCAGTGTATTGCACTGAATGCAGCAGGTATGATTGCCTGCCTTGTGGGCAGGTGGCATACGTACATATTCCGTGCAAGAAACTCATGACCCCAGAAACAAGCTCTTGAGATCAGAGTGGCTGAACTGGAGGAGCTAAAGAGGCAGAAGTATGTAGCTGAGACTTTCAGGGATACAGTAGAGCGATCTCACCCCCAGTCTGACAGCCTCTGCTGTTGAGGAGGATGAACATCTCGAGGAAGGAGAACATCAAACTGAAGCAGAGGGAAGTAATTCCATAGTTGGGACCCTCCTTCCAGATGGTGTCATGGTGTCCTCTCACACTAAGGGTACCATAGTTATTAGGAAGAGACAGGTAGTAATGCGCAATTTGATTATTAGAAATATAGATAGCTGGGTTTGTGATGATCGGGAGAACCACATGATGAATTACCTATGAACCTCCTGAGACATCTGTATTGACTTATGGGCAATGCTGGGGAGAAGCTGGTGGTCATGGCGCATGTAGGTACCAATGACATAGGGAAAGGTAGGAGAGAGGTCCTGAAGGCCAAATTTAGGTTGTTAGGTAAAAGATTAAAGTCCAGGACCTCCATGGTAGCATTCTCTGAAATTCTTCCAGTTCCATGTATAGAGTCACATAGACAGGCAGAACTGCAGGGTCTCACTGCATGGCTGAAATAATGGTGGTTGGAGGAGGGATTTATATTGACTAGGAAGTTGGGAACCTTTTGGGAAAGGAGCAGCCTATACAGGAAAGATGGGCTCCACCTAAAGTGAAATGGAACCAGATTGCTGGTATGTAAAATTAAAATAGTCCTTGAGGACTTTCCCTAAGGGCTGAGGGAAAGCCAACAGCTGTGGAGGAGCACACAGTTCGGACAATCACATTAGGTAGGGGAGGATTTATTCAGGGGTATACTCTCTCTACTCCACTAAGCATGTGCTTACATTAAAGTCCCATAATCTTCAGTGGGAGTTAAATGCTTCAGTGCTTAAATGCTCTGAATAGGATGCATTTCTGAACCAGAGCCGATATTTTATAGTATGGTACATCTGAGGATCTTCACTCCTTTGTACACATTTGCTACAATGGAATCTACAGTACAGGTATGGCTCTGTAAGTGTCCTGCTCTATGTGACTTTAAAAATACCCAACTAATAGATGTACATACTTAAGCTCTTGGATAAAGGAGTTCTGGAGAGAAACTAGCTTCCCCATGGTGTGGCTGAAAAACCAAAGTGCTTAAATGTTATGATAGCATTGTATTCAGAAACAAAACACAGATGGCAGAAAGAGCCTGCCCAAATTTCCAAACATATCGCCTGTCCCTGCACTAAAGCACTGTTTGTTTAAACTCTGCTGTCGTGCATGCAGTAGATCATCAGACTTAACTTTCAATTTCCCTTGCATTAGTCAGTTTAAATTAGACTCTGAGGGTATTTGTACACTGCAATTAAACACCCATGGCTGCCCTGAGTCAGCTGACTTGGGCTCACAGTGCTGCTTAATTGCAGTGGAGACATTCAGGTAGGAGCTGAAGCCCAGGCCCTGGGACCCTCCTTCCTTGAGGGGTTTCAAGACCCAGGCTCCAGCCTAAGCCTGATTGTCTATAACCACAATTAAACAACTCTGCAGATTGAGCCCCATGAGCCCAAATCAGCTGACACGGGCCAGCCACGGTTGTTTAATTGCCTGGTCGATATATCCTAAGAGTCAAATTCTGCTCTCAGTTACAAGGGTGAGACCCCCATTAAAGTAAGGGGAAATTGCTTCTATGTAGCAGAAAGCAAGTTTGGCCCTTATGGCCAAAACTTTTAAAAAAATAACAATGGGTTTTATTTCTGAGTGCAAAATACGCATACAAGAGCACAAGCAACTAACTGTGCATACAAAGTATTCAGCTGCATGTGCCACTGCTTATTTGCACATATAGGTCCTGATCCAGAAAAGTGCTCAATCAGGTATTTGACATTAAGCAAGAGAATGGGACTGCTCATAGTAAAGCATATGCTTAAGTGCTTTGCTGGATTGGGGCCATTTTGACTTTTTATTTTCATGAACAATTTAGGAATGGACATTTGCTCTTAATTTTAATATACTGTATCTAGGGCAATTTAAAAAAATCTTACTTAAGTCATTTAGGGCTAAATTGTACTAGCATTACTCTTTTAGGTACACACTTTATCACTCATATAATCCCATTAATTTAAAGGTTACTATTTCTGTGTGTAAGCACTCATTAATGGAAGGGTTGCGTGATCTAACTTGTAAGGGCCCGATCCAAAGCTTGCTGAAGTCAGTGGGAGTCTCTTTGTTGACTTGATTAAGCTTTGCATCAGGCTGTTACTGAGCAATCAGCATAAGAAAGAATCTAGATGCTTTAGATCAGGCATCTCAAACACGCGGCCTGCAGAGTTATTTCCTGCTGCCTGCCATAGGCGCGGACTTCACCAGCAGCCAAGCTCCCCTCACTCTCTGCTCTCGCTTCCCCCCTGCTGCGTCCCCACTCCTCTGCCTACCTCCCAGCACTTCCTACTGCCAAACAGCTGTTTGATAGCACTTAGGACTTTCCAATAGGAAGGGAGGAGTAGCAGGGATTTGGGAAAGGGGTTGGAATAGAGGCAGGGAGGGGCCAGAGTTGGGGCAGGGACTTGGGGAAGGGGTTGGAATGGGGCGGGAAAGGGGTGGGAAGAGGCGGGGCAGGGGCGGAGCCTCATAGACAAGATGAGCAGTCTGGGGTATGAAGTTCAGCATATATGATTCTTGGCTGTGAGTAGCTGGGAAGAAAGTTTGTTAAAACTGGCAACGTAGTTTGCATGAATAGTTACTTTAAAAAGTTCCTACCATTACAGCTATGCTGATAGGCTGTTAGAGTAGATTATCATCAGTGTTACTGACCACATAAGGAATAGTTACAGTTGTTTATATTTTATTAAAACCCCTCTTTGCATTAGTTTTTAAAAAGTTAATACATTGACTTTTAATAGCTTACTATATTACTCTTCATGTTTTTCATTTTTTGACTATACTTTTGTATGAAAAGGTTTCAGTGATGCAGGCCTCAGGCCAATACACTAGTCCTCATGTGGCCCTCATGGTGATTTGAGTTTGAGATCCCTGCTTTAGATATAGGTAATTCAATGATTTACCACACTGTCACTAATTGGCTTCAAGTCCCACGCACTAACACCCCTTTCAATGCATCTAAATGGAAGAATAGTGGGAAAAAGAGATAGATGGTCAGAAACAAAACAATTCTGATAGGATTTTTTTTAAAAAAACTTGACTTTCTGTTGTCTGGAATCCACCCAATTCTTTCCTCCATCAAGTATTACTATCATTATGAATCATCACTATAGAAATGTGCTGGGCCCTCAATGCAAGATCAGGACCCCAATTTGATAAATACTGTTCAAAAACATAGTAAAAAGACAGGTCTTGCAGCAATAAAATTGCAACCAGGATAATGACAAGCTGCAACAGATGGATGATACAACCCAACAGGGTGTGTGTGTGAGGGGGAAGTCGTTAACAGTAAAATATGCATCTTTTGCCCAATAAGAGGCAATCTCAGTTCACCACCTGCCAAGAGGAGACGGCCGTAAGTAGCACATGATATCCAAGCAATATCTACACCCTTAAATATACGGGGAATTCTGGTCCAAACTGGAATTTTCCATCTTAGACCCAAACCTATAATGAATCAAATCCCTAAATACTGAGAAAGTTTTGCTTTGGATCTGACTCCAGATTCAAACTCCTTGACTCAGGCCCCATCTTTCCATCCAAGTCAGTGCAACTGCCTATTGCTATAGTTCTCTCCATGTCATTCCTATGTCATTCATTCCACATAGCAACTTGGTTGCAGAAGCCTCTGTAAGCCCAGGAGAGCTGCAAGTGCTCTTCGATGGATCTGTTAACGAAAAGGTTCTTTGCCTTCCAATCATGCCACTCCATAATGCCCCTGATCTTCACTAGTCTACAAAACTAGTTTTCTGATTCTTAGATAGCTGGCATCGCAGTGAGATGATCTGCCTAGTAACAAAAGCATTGCTTTCTGGTTAGACATATGAAATATGGCACAGTAGGGATGTGATATAAGAAAAAGAAAACAGTGACTCAGAGAATATTAGTTGATTGGGTTCTGTTTAATAACAGTAATTGGGATCATTAGTAACAGATGGAGGCTGACTGTCGATATATTGAAAGTCATTTGATCCTGTCGAGTGCCAGGTGAATAATTATTCCCATTTGTAATTTGTTTTCTCTACAGAACAAGAACCATAAAGAAAGAAGATGCCCTCTGCAATGGTCCTGGCACAAAGCCTGCATGTATAGTGCAGTGGGACACATCTGTTGCTAAGGGCTGGCTGAGAAGTATGTTGGCTTGGGCAGATTAATTCATACTGTGCTTTGGAATGTCGGCGATTTGATACATGTGGTAGGAGGGAAGCCTATATTGTTGCAGGCTGAGATCTTCAAAGTTGACGAAAGGAGTTAGGTGCCAACTCCAAAATTCAATGAGAACTGGACATCTAACACCCTTGGGTACAGTTGAAAATCCCTAGTCACAGTGTGCAACACCAGAACCTTAGAATGAATGGTGGATAAGGGCAAAATCTTCTGTCCCATGAAAATGCTGAAGAAGTCCTCGAAGGCAGTGAAACAAATTTTGTTCTGCTTTGCTTATGGGGCCTTGACTGCAGTAAAACCATGTGAAAAGGCTTCAGCCCCTCTGCATACCATGCAGTAGCACCCTGTGAGGTGCTTTGGAAAGAGAACTGGGGGTCGGCTGAACCATGGAAGGGGTGGAGGTTTTGCCAATGGATCCTCAATTCCATGAATCCACTGGCCAACACACATCTTTAGTGGCCACATAGTGGGCTGTATTAGTATTCCATGCCTTCCACATCTGGGCTGGGGTGGTAGTGGAAGGGAGAATTTCTTCCATCCCAATACCTCCAGAGGTCCCATGCTCAAAAACCACCTACTTAGGCTTTATCTATAAAACTAACCTTTGGTTCTCAGAGTGGAAGTTTAGTATAGTACAGTAAGCAGAACATTTGTTATGTGTGTGCAGCAGTTGCGCATGACACCATATGCTGCTTTGATAGAATTATTTCCCAGAGACTCAGCTGCAAGGCTCAAGGCCCCAGCTTCCTTGTCAGCATTTCCAGTCTCTTACAGCTCTGTGTCTCCTAGGAAAATGGATGCCAGTTCTGGCCCAGCCCCTTCCATTTGCTACTAGGGTTCCTGTTCTCTGCCACATTCAGTAGGAAAGATTCTGTGTGACAGGTTTTTGACAGGTCCATTTTGCCTGAGGTGTGGGACATAAATGAATGCTTGGATAGGAGGATGCTTTCCCCTCCCGCCCGCACCTGCAGGGACATCCAAAAATTATCAATACGATCCTAGCAGAATAACATGCTTTTAATGATTGGGAGGAAGAAGAAATGAGCTCCAGCCCTTAAGTGCTAATTCAACAATTACTACTTTTTAGAGGACTGGTCTGGCAACAAAATACTTACTTGTCTTTCATGATCCCCCCCCAGTTGTGGGGGGGATCATGAAAACAATGACTCAAATTAAAACTGTGTTCACTCATGCTAGACATTTGTTCAACTTCCCTCACCAGGACTACACAGCTACCAACTGTGTAGTTAGTAGTCCAGGAGTGGACGCATTTATCTTTGGGAACATGAGATCACTTCTTTTTCTAAGAGAATACCACATGGGAGATCTACCCAGATAAATCCCATTACCCATAATGATATTTTAACTGCTCACATAATACACTTCTAATAACAATAGCAAGGGTGTACAATATGTAGCACTTTTCAAGCATTAACTAACAGATTCTCCCAAAACCGGTGGAACATATGTAGGTCTCATATCCACCTTACAGGAGGGGAAGTAAGGGCTCATTTCTGTCATTCAGCTACTACCTTCCATTAGGGAGCAAAAGGGGAGTGCAGTCACTGCTAATCTCCCCTGCAGCCAGTCAGATCTGCTGGCTGGGGTGTAGGAGGGAGACGGGGTCATGGCCAATGTACCCCCTCTCTCCTATTGGGATGGTTTGTGCCACTCAATAGTAGCCTCGTGTGCATCTGAGAGGAAGGACTGCAGTAGTGGCTAGCTCCTTCATGAGGGTACAAGATGGTAGGTGTCTTTGCAAATCCCCAACCCTACTGTCTTAAACTGGGGCCAGACATAATCTAGCCCAGAGAGGTTAAGCATCTTGCCTGATGCCACAGAAATAGTCATTTGCAGAGCCATGATTAGAAGGCAAGAGTTCCATGCTTCAAGTCCTGTACACAGATCACTAGAGTATTCTTTTCTCCTCAAAGTGCAAGCCTGCCTTATCATATTTTGTGTCTTGTGTTGATTTAAGATAGCATATGCAGTATGTGTAATCACTGTCAGAGCCAAGTACACTGCAATTATAGCACTCTCCTTGTGTTGATAAATGGAAGTATTCCAGCAACGTTGTGTGTAAATTGCTGACACACACTCTACGTTATTTCTGCCCCTCTGAATTTTTTCATGTATTCTATCTGGGTTTTGTCTTTCCACAATACCAGTTGCTAGCCCCCACTTTTCTACTGCCCCTACTTTAATAAAAAAAAATCCAGCTCTGCTTCTTGTTTATTTTCATATCCTGAGCACCACTAGGAGATTCTGTATATGCACAAAGCAAACGGAGTTCAATGCATGTCAAAAAGTGAAGCTCATGTAGAAAATACGTCATGCAATTTTTTCTCTCCCTAAGCTGCTTAAACATTGTGGAAACAACACATTCCAGTAACTTTTTGGAAACAAAGCCCTGTGATTGAAGAGAATGCACAGCAAGCAGTTCACACACGCAGACCCTATGTTTTCTCAGAACTGGTTCTTTTGTTAGATTAGTCAAACAGAATCCTTTAGAACCGATGTATCATTAGAGGCATACATCACTCATCCTAGCCTCCTGATTATTTCTTGTAGCTAGATGCAGCAATCAACTAATTTAAATTTCTTGAGAGTCCCCATTCTCAGAAATGCAACCAGGGTGCCTAGCCTAAGATGATGCTATTTATATTTTCTGCCTGAGTAAAATGAAGCACAATTTTAGAATTTGTAAGGGTAAGGGGATCTGATACTTACATGGACACGCTCCTTTTCTGTTGTGAAGCTCTTAACATTTCTGTGTGTAACAGGATTTACAAAATCCATCTGTTTGCAAAACCAGCATCTTCAAGTGCATTCAGATTTGTAAGTCACAGCAGGTGCATAAACTGTGGCTGACTCATTCGGCATACAGATTGACTATAATACTGCTCCGTGTTTCCTGGTACTGACACAGAGCACATTTTTGCATCTCAGAACATTCTGAAAAGCCGATTCCAATTTGCCAAGTCAGATAATTCAGAATTTGAAATAGTTGAATCAGTGGATTCTGTAGGGAAACTTTTAAAGTAGGAGCGTAGCTAAAAGTGATATACAATATTCCTTGGCATTTCTAGAGCCCCATCCAGGGGATGATCTCTCAGCGCTTTATAGATATTATATCCCTACTGCACAATGGGAAATGGAGACACAGAAAGGTTAAGAGACTGGCCTAGAGTTTGACTGTCTATGATCCAGAAAGCTTGCTGGAGCATGTACACACTGCTAACCTCCCTGAAAGTGCCAGGTACAGCATACTCCACCAGCCCCCCATGCGGCCATGACTCTGCCTTCTCTCCACCCCATTTGGGGGCCAGGGTAGTCCTGGGGATGTAACTGGGGAGCAGTAACTGCAATTTTGCTTAGCCTTTATTTGGGGTCCTTGTAGGGAGGTGGGAGAGGCACCTTCCTTCCCTCATCTGCAGAGGGGAAGCTGAGATTTAAGCCCTTAGTAATTCAGGGCATGAGATGAGAAAACCCCTCTGCTAGATATTCAGCTTTGCATAAGTAGTTAGGGACACTGACTTTTTCATCTTCCTCAGAGGGCTAGTCGAAAAAATAAATGTTACTTAAGGCACAGCAATGGGGAGATAGTGTCATTTTGCTGATTTTTATAAGTGGACTGTTTCCCAACCTCACCCATATTTTTCCATGGTTTTTCTTCAATTCATTTATGTTTGTTTCCAATTTGGAAAAAAAAAAAAAATCCTACCATGTTAGGACTACATCGACCAACCAAAACTGGTAATAGACTCCTGCCATCCCAAAACAAAAGCAAGAAATGATGAAAAGAAGAAGTAACATACTAAAAGATGGAGAAAGGATTGCAGGAAAATGGAAACCTCTGAGAAATATCAAAATATTTTTGGCAAAATTCTAATTTAAACATAAGCAAAAGCCACATTTTGTCAAAACAGTTGTTTAAATGACATTTTTTGATTCTATGAAGTGTTACGCACTGGTCTCATCAGAGACAGGATCATGGATTAGATCGACCAGGAGTTGATCAGTGTGTAGTAGATGTTATGCTTCTGGATTTGTTATCCAATCTACTTTGGGCCAGATCCTGATCCTATTGAAGTCATTGTCACAGACAAGATGTGGTTCTTCAAAAACGCCACTTAGAGTTCCCTTTATTAACACCCTCTTCCTGTGTGCTAATCACGCTCAATATCTTCTTACAAACCTTTCCTCAACTCACACTTTTCATCAAGCACCAGTAACTACTAGTCTCTGCCTGTTTGCCTTAAGTATTTATCTGGCCTTTCTGACAATAGCATCCGTGACTGTGACACACACAAAGAGAATTCCACAGTGAGCACTGCTGTTTGCCTCCCCACATTCATCATCATTGCTTACTGTTTTTGAGGTTTTCTTCTAATATTATGATAAGATTTTTGCAAAAGCGTGAGTCATGGGCCACATGCTCTGAAAATGATCATGCTTGCAAGCAGACCCTTCTCCCTTCCTCTAGGTCAGGGGTCTCCAAACTATGGCCCGGGGGCCGGATCTGGCCCACGGCTTTGATTTGTTTGGCCCTCCATTTGCAGAGGCACGCCAAGCAGGCACATGGGGAAGCCGCTGCTGCCCCTACCCCCCGAGATGCTGCCGGTGGCCCCATGTGCAGAGGGTGAGTGTCCCCATGGCAGTGGCCAGAGGAGTAAAGGGGGGGCACGGCAGCGGCCAGAGGAGCAAAAGGGGGATTTTGCATATATTTGCATATATTGAATTTTTTCACAGTCACTTCGGCCTGCGATGCCCCTTCAAAAATCTAATAAGGCCCTTGTCTAATAAAGTTTGGAGACCCCTGCTCTAGGTGGGTCTAAAGGCAATAGGAAACTTTGATTGGGAATTCTTTATCTCTTGGTCTTGCGGGATCAGCCCACAGAACCATCTGGATGAGTCATGACTGGAGAGGCTGATCCAATATAGCAAGTCCTTAAAGATGAGGAGCTGGTCCTTGAGTTGCCACCTGAAGTGAACTGGAAGCCAGTGGAGAGTATGAAGTACTTGTGTGATGCACTCTAGATATTTTTTCTGGGTGCTGTGTTCTGCACCAGGCTGAATGTCTGTGATGTCTTCATCTTCTCTCCCAGATGAAATGAGTCACAGTGGTACAGTCTGGAGGCGATGAAACCATGTAACACTGTGACCAGATGCCCATGCAAGAGGAAATTATGCAGTTTCCTGTCAAGCTGAGATGGAAAAAAAATCACGTCTTAAAACTGCTGCTACATAGGGATGCAAGTTGAGAGATTATGAGTTCAGTAAGACCGCAAGACTTCATCCTAATTGGTGACAATTAGGTGGAGGGCAGATGCCTTTGACAGGGGAAGTGAGCACCACCTTTGTTTTACCTTTTCCAACAGCATCAGTTAAAGGTTGTTTGTGGAGCCAGTGGCTCTTCTGGGTGTTGGCTTCTGGGTGTTGGAGCAGTGGCTCTTCTTTTGGGTGTTGGCTTCTGGGTGTTGGAGCCAGTGGCTCTTCTTTTGGGTGTTGGCTTCTGGGTGTTGGCTCAGTGATACCTTCAGGACTTCTCTGATTATCTGTTTAGAAATGAAATCTAAAGCCTGGTGCATGACAAAATATTCTCTGTAAAAATAAAAAATAATCAAGATTTAAAACAAACAAACCCCCCAACCCTCTATCACGCAGTAGATAATACAAATCACATGATCTTGTACTGTTGAAACCTCCCTTCAGTCTTTACTCTCTGCTGTTCAGGCTAAATTAGCTCTTCAGAGAAGGTACCTTGCCTCATTATGCCGTAATATGCCAGGCACACCTATGATACTGCTGTAAAAAATAAATAATAATCAAGGCCCTGGATGTGCCATAACGAGCTTGACTTAAATTCTATGGCAAGGCACCTGGATTCTGTGGTTCTCCTATGCAGCAGATTGGAGAGTCTGCAGTCACTTCATATCCTTTAAAACTGAGGGGGTTTTGTTGAATTAAATAAGAATGCAATCTACATTATTTTATGTCTTATTTAAATTATGGTTATTTTAGGCTGCCCAAAGTGTTTCACTTTTCATTTTCAAGGTGCTGTAAAATTTTGTATTGTAACCACATACCTGCATTGCAGAAGCTGTAATGAGGGAAGCTGGAGATTTTGGTAGCAGGCTAAGGGATAATTGAGGCTTTTGGCAGCTGGGAAGGTGCGAGAAGTAGTTTGGGTTTGTGGGAGCTAAGCATTATCATGATGTTTCCATTGGTCCATCATAGATATAGTTAATAATGTTGACATTTACAATGGCATCATTAGGTTTCAGAATCAAGATACCAATGCCAGTAATCTAATAGCTATGGACTGGTTCACGTTTGAAACATTTTTCTCTCAACCACATGTTACAAATTTAATTTCTTTAAAAATTAAAGTTTAGGTTATGAAGCCCATTTCTCTGAGAAAGGTGGATTCTGTGGTATATCACATGGCCACGTAACTGCAGAATACCCAGGGTACTTATAACATTAATGCACACCACACATTTAGCATTTTGCCCCCAGGCACAACCTGGACTTTTTTATGAGAGTGAAATTAAGAGATTAGACTAAGGTAGAAAGTTGGGATCTGGTTCTAAAGTTTCCTCCGCAATGGTGGTGATGAAGGGGGTTCTCATTTGTGGAATTTTGATTCAGATCCATTTCTCAATCCAACCTTTGCTATGGACAGGAGAGGTCATCATTTGTCTGATTCTCCTCTCACTCATACTGGTTTTATACCAGTATAATTCTATGGATCTCACTGGAGTTTCTTCCTGATTTACACCAGTGTGAGTACTAGGACAATTAGGTCTCAAATTTCCATTCACCACAGTGAGTCTCTGATAATCATGCACTGCAGTAGTCAGGCAAGGAAGCTGACACTTAAAAGCTGTCAAGGACCCACTGGGCACTCTCCCGCCTGAGTTTATTTTGGACTTCACTGTTGCCAGGAAGAATTGCAGTGGGGTTATACCATTTCTAAATCAAATGTAAAACTGCAGATTAAATTTCAATCCCAGCATTGTGCTTATCACAGGCACCACCTGCTGTTAGAAGTGTTTTCTGAATGACGCCCTTGTGGCTTAATGTCTATTCAGATGAGATTGAGTTATTTTCTCTTGTTATTTCTCACTATGAAAAGGTGTGGTTGAGAACGAGAATGATGGAACATATTCCTTCAAAGGTGTATGTCATGTAGGGTGACCAACCGTCCTGATTTTATAGGGGCAGTCCCCATTTTTGGGTCTTCTTCTCATATAGGTGCATATTACCCCCCACCCTCTGTCCCGATTTTTCACATTTGCTCTCTGGTCACTGTAATGTCATGTTCCTGCACTCCAAAGAGGCCAGTCTATCCTGATTGCATTTTACACAGAAAGAACTGAGAAATAGACTTATTTACTGACCATTTCATGCAGTTTTTCAAACTCTTCTTGTGTTGTCCCAGCTCTCAATTGTGTCCCGTTAGTGGTTTTTTTGGAAAGTGGTGAAAGTGGCCAATACTTTTCACACATGTTGGTCTGATTAAGGCACAGACAGCTTGGATCTGATTCTTTTTATTTAAAGACTATGCCCCTGAGCCTCAAAAGGCACCTAGATTTCTAACTCCGATTGAAATCAACAGGACTTAGTCATCTTGCAAACACAGCCGCAGTTGACAATTTTAAGCTTTTCTTTACGACTGCAAGAAATGGGAATTTTCTTTCTTTTGTGGCAGGAGATGGATTATGCAGCATATTCCCCAGATGCAGAACATACAGAGCCCTGCTTATTGCTGTGGTAGGAGGAGGAAGGGAGAGTTATGAAAGCAGGGGAAGCAACAGCCATGTTGGGAATTGGGGAGAAGTTGATTCAAAACTGAAAAGTTTTTATTTCAGTTCAGGCCTTATTCATTTCTGAGCTGAGCCGCTCGTCTTCTCCTCTGGCACTTTTCTGCAAGAATGACAAAGTACCATGCAGGCTTTCCCATTTTCTTTCACAATTTTCCATCGACTCTGCTACTGAGTCGGAAGGAATTCCAAGCACTGTGTCATCCATTGTGCCCATATTATCTGTGTATGGAAAAAAAAAAGATCTCATTTCCCATCTGGGGCATCTCTATTTAAAATGCTTCCAAGCCCCTGATTACTGCAGCTCTCGAGGCATGCATAGATCCAGATCTTTTCTGTAACTGTACTATATTCTATGATTCAGTCTCATGAGACGCACAGAATTTTCCATGGCAACTGCAGAGTTCCCCTTCTTTTTAAAGATACATTCACCAGTAGAAAATGAGAAGTTGAAAGGGATAATATCAAGTAGTTTAAGGATATCTAGACTGGGGTGGGCAAACTAAAGCCCAGGGGCTGAATCTGGCCCTCTGGATGTTTTAATTTGGATCTCGAGCTCCTGCCAGGGATCGGGTCGGGGGCTTGTCCTGCTTCGGCACTCCAGCCAGGGAGTGGGGTTAGGGGCTTGCCCTACTCTGTGAGGCTCCTGGAAGCAGCGGCATGTCTCCCCTCTGACTCCCACCTGTAGGGGTAGCCAGGGGGCTCCGCACGCTGTCCCCACTCCAAGTGCTGCCCCTCAGCTCCCATTGGCCAAGAAGTAAGGCCAATGGGAGCTGCAGGGGTGGCGCCTGTGGACAGAGCGGTGTGCGGAACTGCCTGGCTGCACCTTTGCATAGGAGACGGAGCGGAGGCATCCTGCTGCTTCTGGAAGCTGCTTGAGGTAAGTGCCACCCGGAGCCTGCACCCCTGATCCCCTCCCACATCCCAACCCCCCTGCCCCAGTCCTGATCTCCCTCCTGGCCTCTGGTCCCAGCCTGGAGCACCCTCCTGCATCCCTGAACTCCTCATTTCTGGCCCAACCCCAGAGCCCCCACCCCCAGCCGGAGCCCTCATCCCTTCCGGCACCCAACCACTAATTCTGTTAGATTTCATGGCCCACCATACAATTTCCGTACCTAGATGTGACCCTCTGGCACAAACGTTTTCCCACCACTGATCTAGAACCTGTCAGGGGCTGGCTGGCCCTTTAAAGCCAGCTGGGCTCAGTCTTGCCCCCAGCTGAAGGGGATAATTCATAAGGCCAGCTGTGAAAGGGTCAGGAAAAAGACTGTAAACAGAGAGCAGAACTCAGTTGAGGAGGAGGGATCCAGGAGAGCATAACAAGGAGAATTCCTTCTCTGATCAAGGCCTGGGGAAGCCAAGCTGGAAGGGATTCATAGGGAGCAGGTTAGGGTCCTTTGCGGGAGACCCTGAGATGGGGTAGAAAGATCCCTGAGGTGAACTGACAGAGTCCCTGGGTAAGACAGTCAGGGGTGGAAGGCAGAGGAGAATCCTGCTGGACAAACAGCAGCAGTGGAGGAACTCTGCAGGGCCCAGCAGTGTGGGCAAAGTAGAAGACTTTTGAGTGGCCCAAGAGGAGCAGAAGAGTATTAGTGTTAAGATATAGTTGGACCTTTCATTACCGCAGAAGGGGTTTAAACGTCTATTTGACCAAGCCAGAGAACACCTAGAGAGAGTGACATAGGCTGGGAATGGCCATCGCAGGTCAAGAAAGTAGCCACCAGAGGTACCAGAGACAAGGATCCCTTGGAACCACATTTCTAGGCCTGAAGGGGGCACCTGAGAGGTGAGGGCACACAGAACCTACCAGCACAAAACACTCCACCACACGCACAGTTTTCTTCCCAGGGAGAGAATGAGAGGAAGAACAAACCCCATATGGAAGATGTTAGTTGTGTTGCCCCATGCACTACTCATTTCTCAGCTGTGTGTGTATGTGTGTATCTATATGTGTATATGTGTGTATATATATATACACAAAAATATATACACACGTATACACATATAAATACACACATACACACACACAGCCGAGAAATGAAAACCACAACCTCTGTTGCTCAGCTAAATAGCTCTAGCTTCCGTAAGAGCATCTTCTCAATGGTTATCACCACCCCACAAGTCCCCATGAACCCTCTCCACTTTAGAATATCTCCATCAAAGCTAAGGTCTTCCAGGAGGCCCATCAACATTAACTTAGCTACTACATTAGATATAAAAACAGCATTACTGGAAATGCATGAATTGTGTACAACACATTGTATGTCACTGTGTTTGTTGTCTGTATTTGATGTCAATAGGACGATTCATGGTGTCGGGGTAGTGTCTTCTTCTGTTTCCATAGGACTCTGCCTACACTGTCAAGCACTCAGTGAATAATAAATGACAGTTATAAAGGGGGAGCTACATCAGGATTATTGCATTCCATAATAAGCATCTCAGTAACACCGAGGTAGTGACAAATGGGAGGGAAGTTAAGAAAATAGAACAAAATTGGCAAAGAGACCAGAAAGGTCTGACTTTTGATGAAAAATCTAAGTATTGTTGTTGAGAGAGGATATAGAAGAGGTACTGATTAATTCATTCTCTCTGTCCAACTTTAATATGTATGTCACTGGAACCTGCATTGGCTGATGTCCTAACAGGTGTGTTATCCTTGAAGCCAAAACTTTCACTGATTTCAATGTGATAGGTTTGGGTTCTAAGTCTATTCCTCCTCTCACCGACTAGAATACAAACTTCTCCATGTTACCTGTACCAGTATCTCCACCTGGATTGGGAGGGGGCCATAAAATAAACCTCCACCAAACCCTACCAAACCAAAACACTACACTGAGCACACAATTCAGCCCCGGTGGAGAAGATGAGAGAACAACTTTGTAAAGCAGCTTGAGATCTTCTGATGCAAAGCACTATATAAGAGCGAAGTATTATTATTAGTATTGAAATTAAAAATGTTCAGCTTATGATGAACAGTAAATAAAACTCCTCCACTTCTGTCCTACCTTAACATTAATCACAGAAAGTCCTCTACATTCCATTTGTTTACAATTCATCATTCCAAGAAACAGAAAGGTAAAAAAAACCATTTGTAATGATTTATGTGGAACCTAAATTAAATTTAAAAGTTTGTTTCTCCCTTTACAGCAGCAGTAAACTAAGAAACTCCAATCACTGACTAGTGGCAGAATCACTGATGCTGCTCTTGCTCAAATAAGAAAGTGAAATAAACACTAAGCAGATTCCATCCAGGAATCTGAAAGCATGTTACAGATAGCAATGTGGTAAGGTAGCGTTATCCTGTCTTTACTAATATGGAAACTAAGATGCACAGAGAATAATGTACATTCAATATGTTCAAATTATTCAGGTGTCCACTACTGGTACATGTCCAATATGAGGCTCCAAGGAAGTTAGAAGCCTAAATAATTGTATGGATCTGGGTCCTAGAGCCTGGTTTACAGAGGTGTTGTGTAACTGGAGTTCCCAATGAATTCAGATAGATTGGTGGATACATATCTTCTCCTGAAATTAGGTCCTACCTATTGTAGGTATTTATACAACTGCCATTACAGTATCTAGGCATCTTACAGTCTTTTCTTTTATCCTCCCAGCCACCCTGTGAGTTAGGAAAGTGCCATTATCCCTGATTTACAGATGGGGAAAGGAGGCCCAGATCCTCAAAGGTGTTTAGGTGCCCGACTCCCACTGAAATAAATGGAAATTAGATACCTAAATACGGTAACTCTTTATTTAAAGTCATCCTGGTTACGTTGCTGATCAATTAGGGAACATGCTTGTTTAAGTTGTGCAGTGCTCCCTTATAACATTGTTTGGCAGCCGCCTGCTTTGTCCACTGCTTGCAAGAAGAGCAGCCCTTTGCAGCTAGCTGGTGGGAGCTTGAAACCAGGTTGGACCAACAGCTCCCCTATCAGCTCCCTGTTCCCCTAAGTTCCCTGTGCAGCAGCTGCCCAGCAGGCTGTCAATTGCCGGCAGTTCAGCTGTCCCTCCCCCCACTGCCCTGTGCTGCTCCTGCCCTATGCCTTCGAGCTGCTCCTGGGAGTCTCCTGCTTGTTGTGCAGAGGGGTGGGTCTCAGGGTGTCCCCCTCTCCCCTGCTCCTGTACCCCGCTTACCCCTTCTCCATATAGAGCAGGATGGGGACACAGGAGGGAAAGAGACAGAGAGAGCTTGAGGGCAGCAGATGCTTTCTCAACTTCCTGATCCGCTTAAAAAGACAATGTACTTAAGAGTGGTGTCAGCTTTCTTAAAGGGGCAATGCGCATCTCTCTCTCCCACACACAGGGGTGTGTCTCTGTCTCTGTCTGCCATGCTGTCTCTCCTCCCTCCATTCCTGCTGCCTTGTAGAGTGTGAGGCTACATTAAACAACAATGTGTTAACCCTTGAGAGCTCAGTCAAAAGCTAGTTCATCATTTAGCAGTAAGGCATTCCCTGGGAAAGATCCTACTCTCTTCCACCCTTTAACTTCACAACCTCAACCAAGCTTCACAATCATCATTGCTGTGTACAGTATTAAATTGTTTAAAATGTATACTGTGTGTACATATTTTTTTTACTTTTTTTTTGTCTGATGAAAATATTTCCGTGGAACCAACCCCTCCCCCCATTTACATGAATTCTTATGGGGGAAATGGATTCGCTTAACATTGTTTTGCTTAAAGTCGCATTTTTCAGGAACATAACTACAACCTTAAGTGCGGAGTTACTCTAGTTCATCCATTCTAAGACCAACGGCTGGGTTGCAGCCTGCCTTGTACCAACTGGGTTTAATTCAATAGATCCAGCTGGGATCAGACCTTTCCAGGCCTTCTCTTCGGGAGCCCATGACAGCATATATTTGCAGGGATACAGACAATGTTGTCAAAACAAAGCATGGTTTCTTTTGTACAAAAGGTACACAGTGCTTAGGGAAGTGTTTGTAGCCTGACCTCTGTGTCTCAGTCAGACTGTTAATTTTTCTCTGACACATCCTCAGCTCATCCCATCCCCTCTTCCTCTCTGCTCGGGGGGGATGGGATGACCTTTTTATCAGTCAGGGCCTTTTGCTGTCTTGGGAAAGGTACCCTTTTGTAGTCTGGATGGAGTCAGCTATTAACTTCTTTGAAGCTGTGTTCCTAATAGTCTGTTTTATCTGTGCCATTGTTTTACCTTTCCTGGGTTCTTTAACAGCCTCCTTTTACAGCTTCTTTTGATTTAACTCTGTGCATTCAGGCAGGTAACAATCCCCAGTGGAAGAGGGAAACAGTCACACACAGTGGTCATAAAAAACAATGCAAACTTTTTCCTAGTTTGTGCTACAGCACATGGTCACTTCTGGAGAAAGCTTTGGCTGTCAGGGTCAGTTGGAGAACGTGAGAGTGTGTTTTATTAGTGCATTTCTCTGGAATCATTTTGTCACTGTTACAGTCCCTGTAGCAATCGGCATTAGTGCGTGTACAAAGCCCTGCATTAGTGATAAGTATTATTACTTGTATTCTTAAGGGTTTGCAGTCAGCACAGTCAGTCACTTTGAAGGTTTTCCTCCATCTTGTACTCTGTCTTTCCATTCACACTTGCCTGAACTCTGACAGCTAGATCCTACCCTCTTAAGTCCGGGGAGGACAGAAGAGCAAGTAGACAGCGACAGGGTG
>ML677383.1:2691803-2717329 GCA_007922305.1 Dermatemys mawii
GGTGGGATCTCTCTCTAAAGCTAAGGACGCTGGAAGAGACAGCTCGGTAGCATACCAGCTCCTATGGTGGCCAAAGGAGTAAAGTCAGCCAGTTGCGGGGTGTTCAGTCCCCAGCTCTGCTTGCTGCTGGCACCCAGATGCTAAGGTGCTGCTCTGCATGCTGTAATCAGCAGCACATGTGAGCTATGGGTGCTTTTCAGGATACTGCATCTCCCTTTGCATCCCCTTGTGTCTAGTCCTGGGAAGCATGATGCTAGGGACAAAGACACAACTGCTAGCGCCTCTTTCCACCTAGCAGTGCTAGTCAGACCCAGGTCACTTGGACAAGGCCATGTCATTCTTCAGCTGGGGCTAGATCTTCCCCCACCCATCCATGGGTGCAGGCATAAGGAGCCTTTTCCCTGCTTGTGTACCCTGCTCAGGAGCCAGGAATCATCACAGTCCCTGCAACTGAAGCCTGAAGTACTGGCTAGAGCAACAGGTCAGCTGTGCAGAGGGGAGCAGTTGCGCTGTCCTCCTGGAGTTGGGAAGGTGCGGCTCCATATCAACCCCTTCACAGCATTGTTTAGGGATACGCTTGGCATTGGTCACCTTGTGTATAGGATACAAACTAACTTGCACATGAATGTCCTCCACTAGTACTCATCACCTTCACCGACATAGAGAGCCCAAGGTTGTTTAGCTGATCAGAAACCAGGTTTTCATACAAGTCACTGTTCTCTCTGCCTTTCTAATGGAATGCTGGAAGAAGTGAGGAAGTAGTTACATGACCGGAGGTTCCTCTTTTGGGTTATATAGGAATTTCCTGTAAGACTGGGTTTTTCCAGGGCAATCAGTTGTTCGCCCTGTGCTTATACATCTGTCAGCTTGTATTGAGAAACTGCTGGGAGAAATAGAGAGAGGATAATCACAGGATATACACTCATCCAGTACCCAAAAGATGGAAGAAACTCATATTAATGTGGAGGTTTATTATTGTCTAATGTGGAGTCTGTTACTGGAATTAAAGCTGGGAAATTCGAGATCTGTTTTACAATTCCTATTGCTTTTAATACATATAATATGTACTTCACAGTACGTGCAATATGTATTTCTTTGGGCTTATTAATGCTATTCAGTGGCCCGAGTGTTTCCATTCTAAACTTCTATTTTAAGTCCTTCATATCTCTCTGAAACTTTCTCCTATTTGGCTAAAATTTTCCATGCCTGCTCTCTTTATGAAGGTTGCATTCAAAAAAAGGATCAGCTGTCTTTGAGTCTGAGGAGACTGGGAAAAATACACTTTTCTTATCATAAAAATGTTGAGAGCAAGAAGGTTGCATGATGAAGCACTCAAAAGCCAGGACATGCTAAAAATCAAGCTTACCTACACAACCTTAACTCTGCCTCTTTGTCTATAAGCATCATGACAGTCTTGAATTGCATCATCACATGTTATACCTCATATAAAAGACCTAGTGGAAAGCATCTTGTGTTCCCCTGTGGTGCCAAGCCTCATTCACTACACATTTGGCTTGTGAATGACTTTCATGAACTCTGCAGAGGAAGTCTAAAAAAATTCAGTGGGGGAAAAAACCCTACATTAAAGATGCAGGAAATGCCTATGTTAAAGTTGCTTGTTTAACCTAAATGCTTTCCCCTTGTATGAATATATGATACAGTCCGTAATGCCATGATCACTTGGCTATTTCTCCTATAATGAATTATATCATACTATTTGTTTCTGGACCCATCTATACAGATCGAGCATGCATGCACCAGGTACTACTCTCAGTTTTCCAGAAGGAGTTTATGGGTGTCACATGAAATGTCTATTGTGCGTTTAACATATAGTAGGCTATATACACTTATGGAACACTATCCTGCAGTTGTGTGCTGGCTAACTCTGCCTCCTAGCTAACGGCTTTAGCCTCTGTATTGCACCCAGGGAAGGCCACCTGCTGGTTGAAATGGGAAAGTACAGTATAAATAAGTGCTGACAAAACTATCAAGACGCATCCTGACCCTTGCAGAGCAGAAAGATTGTTAAGGTTAAATAAGAGATATTGAATCATTCTGACAAAGGAATTAGTGTCAGGAGACTAGGAGAGAAGACTGATAAAAGCATTACACAATAGTATCCGCAGCTATCCAAGTGTGACTCTACTATTTAAGAAATAGTATGTGATCATGCAATTTAATACCATGTCACTGTGCATAGGCACCAGGCTATTGACCCTCAAGTATGCTTCCAACCTCCTAATATCTCCCTGGAGCATCCAGCCTGTGTTCCACTGGATGTTCACAGTATTCACAGATTAGCTGCTCCCAGAGACACAGTAGACACCAGCTTCCCTTTAGATCACCGCTCCGTTTAACACACATCATCTGGAAATGTTTATAGTGAAAACAAGTAAAAATGTTTCTAACAAAGAATAGAGATTCAAGAATTAGCAAGTGAGAGTATTGGAAATAAATGGCTACATGTAAAATAAAATCACAACAATTCTACAAGAGCCTAGTCTTAATTAACAAGATACTGTCTTGTCTAATGAAGTTCATCTGACCCAAAGATATTTTCCAGCATTTTCCAACCAGGATGGCTATGCCTTCAGTCCACAAGACAGAACATGCTAGCAGTTCATCTCCTGAGTGAAGGATACCCTGTGTCCCCTTGCATTCTCCTGATGTATCAGACTAATCCTTTGATCTTAGTCATAAACAGGACACCCTCCTGCTGTGTGTTCCTTCCTATAGATTTTGTGATCTCTTGTCAATTTAACCATCTTGATTAGCTGGTGGCTCAGTATGCAAATAGACTTCTGTTGTGAGGCACACAATGCAGTGACCAGATGTAGAGATAAGCGTCTGCTTCCCCCTGTCTGACCAGAATCATGTTTATCGCCTTCTGGGGATCTTCATTAACTCACACACCTTAAGAATATAATTTTCAGTACAGATACATAACGCCTTAAATATCTTCTGTGTAAATATCTCACATTGATTTTAATGGCCAGTGCAGAGCCAGCTATTGGTAGAGATCTCACATGCCACTTTTTAATGAATTATGATGCATATATCTGGCCAGAAGGATCCATGTAAAAATATGCATCGCCTGTGACCTCTGCTGCTTGATGTCAAGAAGTTCCTGGGTCACAATGCCGTAGGTTCCTAAGCCGTATGATTCCCAGTCATGGATTATTATGGAGAGCTCCTGCAGCCCGGATTTAGGTACCTATCTCTGAGGGAGTGGAGGGTCTTTGGACATACCCCTCTCATCAGCATCTCCTGTGGGGTAGCTTAGGTGGTTCCCCGCTAGCATGCTGGCCTTTGTGATTGTGTTTGAAGGCATCTCTCTCCCCATGCACGGTGCAGGGAGCCTGGGCACCTAACTCAGCTTTGTGCATTGCACTGATGTTCCTGTGATCTCCTGCGCACCTAAAAGTTAGGACTGTGATGCTTGGCATTATAATGCCTAAGCCCCTTTGTGAATCTGGCACTTAGTTACCACTTACCGGTGCCTCTTCTTTTGCTGCCATAAACTGGGGTGGTATGGAGAGAGAACCCAAATTCCCTAGCAACAAATGCCACCGTGACTTGGATATCAAATAAGTTATCACAGGGAGAAAATATATGCAACTGATTTCAAAACCTGTCTTCAAATTCTGCACACAAACTAAAACCTCCTAACATGGCCAAACCAACTAACAGGACAAAAATGAAGGAGGATGAAGGGCAGAGTCAACCATCCTGGAAGTCAAACCTCTTTCCAGACAGCCTGAGTATTGCAAACCTCAGGCTTAGACTCTCCTGGCTAAGAGAAAGAGATATGATGGGAAACACCCAGAAAGGTTTAGGCTCTGAATAGAACTCCCAACGCCTGCAGATCCAATCTTCTCTCCATGCTCCAAGAACATATAAAGTCCTTCTGAGCCAGGAGCACAATGACTAGACAATTGTTGGATGTGTGTTCCAGTGCGTGTCTGTCGAGCCCAAACTCACAAAAGTTCAGATTCACTAGATTCACTAACAGCTACTTCAGTGCTTACCACTCTCCACCTCAGATGCAAGGCACACTTCTTTAAATTTGCTCTTACATATAAGTGCAGCTGGATACTACAGCAACAAAAAGCACATGCCCAAGTTTCCCCAGCAGTGAAAAATAGAGAAGAAGGTACACATGACAGAAGCTGGCAATGCTACTGAAGGCAGCCTCCTTGGAAGGTGCTTAGCTATTGCTGTGGTGGCCTCTCTATGAAAAACAGAAGAGACTAGAGAATATGCTTGATTCTGTCAGATCCTGAATCCTCACTTAGCCATTTTCCATGTTCCTGGAAGGAACATGAACAAGCTGCCTTTGCCCACATGGTTCAAGCGATCTTTCCAAACTGCTGTGGTATTTTCTTCTCTCCCTTTGAAATCAATGTGGCTGAGGCTGGCTCACTGCTCTTATGGCAGCTTGGTTTAAAGAGAGAATATTAACACATCCCCTGTATTGACATCTTCTGCCAGGCTACATATAAATTAAAACACATTCATTTTCTAGCTATGATGTTATTTAGTTAGTTCCATATCAGGAAGGAGAGGAAACATTATTTTTTTAATGATGTCAGACTATTTTTAAAGACAATTTTTCAGCTGCAGAAGGGCGAGGGGAAGATAGAGACATCGCTCTTTCCATCAGAACGGCTTCTCTGAGCGTCATATGCATAGAGCCAGCCTCCCCAATGTGTAAGTGAAACTGATCTAAAAATCCTAGAGGACTTAGGACCCTGAGGACTGACAATTTGCTGCAGCAGGGCTGCCTGCAAGCAATTAGCTTCTGCTAGTGCTGTGGTATTTTCTTCTCTCCCTTTGAAATCAATGTGGCTAGAGTTGGCTCAGCTGCTTTTATAGCAACTAGGTTTAAAAAGATTAATAACAAGTGCAGTGCACTGACATCATCTGCCAGGCTACATATGAATTAAAACACATTCACTGTCTAGTTGTGAAGTTATTTAGTTAGTTCCATACTAGGAAGGAGATGAAATATATTTTTTTTAAATGTCAGACTTGAGTCCCGGTGTGGCTGGGGCAGGAGCGGTTGCTGCCATAAGACACAGTGTTTAAAACAAGCAGATTTTTATCCAGAGCCAGCTCCCAAACAAATTGTTTAAAAAGGAAGTTTACTTAGAACTCAGTAGTACTTGGAGTTCTTCCCCATTTATTCCTCCATACGCAGAACCCAAGCCCTGAACTTTGGGAATTCCAGGAGTCTTTCAATACCCCAAACCACTGCGTTGACTACAGACCTGAGCATTTAGTGTGAGAATAAGGAGCCTACTGCCCAGACCATCCCTCTTTTCCTTTCCATCTGATCCAAATCTAGAACAACCGAGGCAGGAAAGGAGGGAGGCTTTATTTAGATCTGCATAGTCAACACATTAAGTGAACGTGCCTCTTTCCTTCATGTATTTGCCTCTGCATATTCTCATTGGAGGAGATTACAAAGCAGGAGAACTTCCCCAGGCACAGGATTGAGGACTACAAATTAAAAAGACATGGAAGGATTCTCCTCAGTTATCATTGAGAAGTGAGCCACGGGTCCGTCTCCATTATTTAGAGAACAGGTCAGGATATGAATTGAACTCCAGGAGGAAGCCTTACAATCTCAGTTATCATGCAGCCACAGTGTCAAGGCAAGCCATAGCGGCAGCTACAGTACAAGGGGAATGAGCTCTAAAATCCTGTGATAGTGACCCAGTTGCCTGCTTATCCTCTGCTGTGTCTTGCTCCTTAGTAATTCTCCTGGAGTAAGATGTTGGCTTCTAGTTACCTCGGTGCCACATGCTTTCATGAGCCTTTATACTTCCAGAAACATCCTACTGTGTGGTGGTGTAGTCTTCTGCCATCCAATCAGTGGTATATCTGCTCCACATCTTTGCATACAGGACAACATTAATCCTCCTCAGACAGTACATGGCTGTGCAGCAAGCTAAAGTTACAAGTGTATCCTACATAGCTCACTTTTGTTTCACCTCTATGATGTGCAATCATCTATCATGCAGGCTATTATTAGAGTTCCTATTCTTTGCTGGAAGGCACATGATATTTTCCACTGCCTGGCTATTGCCCCAGTAGAGTAAAAGGTGATACTAAGCAATATGTGATAACATACATAAAAACTAGATGATCCTACCTGTACTCAAGGAGAACTAGTTTGCATCCTTAATACTGGCATTTGCTAAATTTTAAGAACTCAACTTTGCAACTTTAACATTCTTTTAATACTTTTTAGAGAGATCATATATTTATTGAATTGACTAGTGCATTTTTGCACCATTTCCCCCTTCTGCTCTAGTTTGTTACAGTACCTGTACTGCAAAAGCAGCTTCTCTTTTTAAAATCAAAAAGTTGAGACTTGTGCATTTGATCACAGATCCCAAGTTCTATCACTCTCTTCAGGAAGCTCTGAGTGGCCGTGGCCTGAAGCACAATGACAACCAGGAATTCTTAAGAGTCCAGATTTGTTCAGTCCTTCTTTCAATACAAGCACACATACTTTTCCACATTCTGGCTGACAGCATTGCACAGTCTGGCAGTGAGAGCTGATTGCTCTCCTAGATTTCACCATCGACAGACATGGAATTGATTGTTGTCCAGTCTTCGTAATTGCCATGATAGAGGAGATCAACAATGTGTATAAATGAAATAAACAATAGAATAAAATAGAAGCAAATGGTAGAGTCCTGAACAGTGTTGAGAGGGAGTGGAGAAACAGATGTGGGGTACATCTACACTCAAGCTGAAGATATACTTCCTTGGGTAAATGTACTTGCACGAGCTTGGAGCAAGCTAGTGCACTAAAAATATAAGTGTAACAATGGCAGCATGATCAGTGTGTGTGTGTGTGGGTTTAGCCACCCAACTACGTACCTTGGTTCCTCGGTGGGATCATACTGAGGGAAGTGAGTCCATCCCACTGCTCATGCCGCTGCAGCTACGATTCTATTTTTGGTACAGTAGCTTGGTCACAGATTTTTGTGGAAAAGGTAAGTTTTGATTAAGTTCATTCTGGGGAAAAAAGTTTTTCAAAACTTTGAAAAAATGTTTTGACGTTGTCTAAATACCCTGTTTAGACATTTTCCAAATGAAAAGTTCTGGTTCTATGTTCAAAATGACTTTGTTTCAATATTTAAAGTAAATTCATAGGAAAGAAGAAAAAATGGTTGACACTAAAATGAAATGTTTTGACTGAGCCCAGCCAAATTTTTGGACTTTTGGTTTGAGAAAACATTTGAGACTGGTGTTTTGTCCAAGTTTGGGACTGGAATTTTTTTCCCAAAATCTCAAGTTTTTACAGGATGGGAAAATTTTTTCCTACCCAGCTCTCACGTATGGAAACTGAGGCACAAAGGGCCCAGAGGAGAGGTCAAAGAAGTGTTCAGATAGTGCGGGTCTTTTATTCCTGTGTAGATGTACTCTTAGAGGTAAGAGACAGCAATTATCAGGAGAAGCATGGGACATAGCTATCACTCCTATTAGCCAGGTGGAGGCAGTGTGTGTGTGTGTGTGCGTGTGTGTGTGTATATATATATATATATACACATATACACACACACACACGATATAGATATACACACTTGCAATTTGTATATATACACTTTACACCTCATCGAAAGCCCACTGAATTCAATGAAAGACTCTAGCTGCAATGATCCTTAATACATTTCAGGCTGATGTGCAGCTTAAAACATACTCATCGCTCTTATGAATATGGCCTATTTTAAATTGCAAAGAATGCAAAAAGTAGAAGATGGGCCAAAAGTGAAGTGTGGTTTGTCTGAAAAATTGCAAGACCTTTAAAACCAAGTGCTTTTTTTATTTGTCTCCTGAGTTTTGAAGTTGCAGAGTTAGGCAGTACTGTGATGTTGCAATTTGTCCCTGCATTAGTAAATGAGATGGTGCTTGTCAGGGCCGGCTCTACCTTATTCGCCGTCCCAACCGGTGAGAGAGAAAAAACACTGCTGTATGTCCTGCCTTTCAGCGGCACAGCTGCAACAGGTCAAGAGTGGACGAAAAGCATCTGCTGAGCTGCCGCAGGCGTGCCATCGAAAGCAGCTATCTGAGTGCCGCCCTCTCAGCACCCATATTGCAGCCCTTGCCATTTGCTGCCCCAGGCACCTACTTGCTACGCTGGTGCCTGGAGCCGGCCCTGGTGCTTGTAGAACTGCCAAGTCTGCTTCACTCTTGAGAAAGAAGCAGTCAGGGAGCGGGGAGGTAGAAAACTAGCTGTCAGCTGTTACGTAAAATGTACAACATTGTTATCTACAACTACTGGGTATCTGCATTCCTAATAACAAAGCTCTATATGCAGATGGTTTTCTAGCTTTTACCACAGCAACACCTCTAGTGTAAAAACCATTCAAACCTATAGAAAACCAATCACTTTTGTTGCTTGTGATATGACCATATATAGTCAGGGGTGCTGGAACAATTTGTATAGTGGGGGTGCTGAGAGCCATTCAACCAAACTATAAACCCCGTATATAAGCTAGGGAGTGCAGTAGCATTCCCAGCACCTGTGTATGTAGTACAACAAAGTAATAAAAAGGAATATTCTTCAGACAGACAAAAGAGAAGAACTATTTTCCTCTATGGTGCTGGTGGTTTGGGTACATCTGGCTGGCAGTGGAGACAGTGTCAAATAAAACCCTTATTCTCCCTATGCAAGGGGTAATTACTATCTGAGTCCCAGATCATTGGCAAGAGAAAACAAAGCTACTTTCCAACTGGGAAGCCAAACTATTTTACAAGGTAAGAGATTCAGAAGTATTTTGGTAAAGGGAAAGTCTTCACTGCCTGGCTTCCCAGTTAATCCCTGGCTCCATTCCATTCACCACTTTGAATGTTATGTCCCATTAGATGGGATGCCACATAAGCTGATTTCATTCTCTACTCCGTCAGTTACATGGCAGAACACAAACTAACATGACCCAAATTTACACCCCTCCACTTCAGATAGAAGTGTCATGTATGTGCTGCAATTGCTATGGGCTATTTGAGTAGCAGAGAAGGATGTTTATTTCCACTGTATAACAACTTTAACATATCATTACAATGTATACCATACCAGAGTCATTATTTTAGGGATAACATTAACAAATTGTCTAAACATTAACTATACATGTCAGTTAAATATGTGCTGTGTATACCCTGGATTAATGTGGCACTATTATAACTGCATATGCATATAGAAAAGGGAATTTCTTTGTGCACAGAGTAATTTCCATGCGGCTGGGAGTTTTTCCCTGGCCTAAAGAGAAAACAAAACTATAGAGTAGTGAACTTTTAATCAGAGATGATCCTGAACCAAAATGCACTCAAACATCCCCAAACCTGAGGATGTGCACAATTTACTCCTGTCTATCTGGTTTCAAAAATGATTTTGCAAATCAGACTCCAAATGCCCTATAAGTGCCATATGGCGTGAAGTATATTACCACCACCACTGCCAGGACCATGGTTCTCCTGTGGCTCAATAGAGGATTTCAGTTGCTAGGGCTCTCAGTCTGGTATGTTTCACCAGCATTAAATTGCTTTAAAAGACACACAAAATGTTGTTTCTAGTTTCTTAAATATAGTTAGTACATTCATCACAACATTTTGCCTTTTTCTCTTGTTTGGTTTTGTTCCATGCCTATCTTTGTTGCGTGGGTTTCTGCATTTCTCCTAGCGGTCCTTCGACGAGTGCTGTGACAAAGCCTGCAGCTCATTGCTTGTATAGAAATAGCTTCAAATATTTATACACCACCACACATTTTTAGGTCTATGATACAATCACTGAGTCTACTTCTATGCTATTTGCACAGAATGTGTGGTGCTGGATCAGAGGATGAGCAGATTCTCATTTTTGGTTCTATATATATTGTTTAATATTTCCTATTTCCATTATTACCTTATTCTTTAAGCCTAACTTCCCCACTTCGGCAACCTCACTAATTCTATCCCTCATCCCCTTTAACAACCAAATCTCTCTCTGGGAGAAGGAGAGAAAAAAATATAGAAATCTGCTTATATTCACTCACAAAGTGCTTTGTAAACATTAACCCCGACCCACAAAACTGGCATGAGGTACTATACAACATGTGCGGTGGGAGGAACACACAGGGAGGATAGAGCCCAAGTTTTTAAAAGCAGCCCCTAATTTTGGTTTCCTCCATTTCTGGATGCCCAACTTTACAGACTTAGCTGGATGCTTTGGAAAATTCAGGCCTAAGTGAGTTGGCCATAGTCTCGGTCATTGACAGAGCAATGAAAAGAGCCAAGGCATTCCTACTTGCAATTCCCTGCTGCTTACTGGACCACACTACCTTTCACATTAATCTTGTCGTCACGAACAGGTGTAGGAGTTGTGATCTTTCAGAGCTGGATGAGACAATAGAGGCCGGGTATGTGGGTTTGCCTCTGCAGCACCTGCTCATGGTTTACTGGGGTACAACTCACCTGGTCACAGGATCTCTGGGGGATGGCCCAGTCACTCCTATGAACTGATGTAGCAGTGCCTTAGACCTGCAGCCAAGGCACAGTTCTGTCCCACCCCTTTGGAGTGGTAGAGTCCCCAAAACAGGAAAAAACAACTCAAAACAGGGTCATCTGATAAAGCTTTCAGTGGGACCTGCCCTTCTCTTCAGAGCCTGTCTTCAAATAACCAGTCATGTGGTCAGTCTCCAAGGGTCTAGCCATCCCTTCCATAGGGAGGCTTGTCCAACTGGCAAGCTACCTCAGTCTCTCACATCAGGAGAAGCAGAACTTTGCTTTCCTTCCTGGTCAGCCAAGTTGCCTCCTTTTAACTCCCCTCTCCATGCCTAACATCTGCTGCAGGCGTGGCAGGGCAGAGCCAACTGGGTTCACAGGTTCTTCTTAACCCTCTCCTCACCAGTGTTGGGGGTTTTCTGTCCCATCACAGGCCTTCTCTGAGACTGGCACTAATTCTGCTTGTTAGATCAGGAGTTCTGAGCATTGTGTGTTGCAAGCGCTCTCTCCTCTGTCAGCCTCAGCATGAAAAGTTCCGTTCCAAGAAACTTCCATTGTAAATCTGAGCTCCAACAAATCGGGGCAGTGGGAGATCCACGCTCACTTTAGAGACTGAGTCTCTCCTATTGTAACACTGTCACCAAGGCGACAGCCCAAACGACAAAGCGTTATTTTACAAATGAAAGGCATGTTCGGACATCACAGAGCTGCATAACAGCTTTGACCCATCCACAAGGGCACCAAGGTCTTAAATCACGCATACTTCTCTCGCTCGCTCAGTCAGAATTTAAAACTCACTCTGCTCTTATATTATTTGTTGACATCATAGCCAGCTGCAAAGGCTTAAGTGACGGAGTGCTAGCTGCAGACATGAGAACTGGAACCGCTTTGAGCTCGAGCAGAGTGGATTCCACAGGCTATCATCCAGGCCTATTGGATCCTGATCACCAATGGGTTCCACTTATCCCACAGTTCCATGCACACTTTCAAAGGTTGAACGGAGTTAAAAGAACAAAAACATATGACCTGGAATGGCTATGGGGGTATTAATAGTGAGAGACAGGAATTTAGCTGAAACACTGAAATCTTCATGCATCGCTCCTCTTAAAAATATTCTCTTTTAAGAAGCAGATTTCATCTCCACGGAGGAGCTGGTTCCTTTGCTCTTATGCAAAATAGGCAGACATGGGTAAGTGAGAAGGTTCTCTCATGGATCAATAACTAATTAAACTAGTAACTGGTTCAAAGAAATAGAGGGTAGGATTCAATGGATAGTTTTCACCATGGAGAAAGTTAAATAGTGGGGTCCCCCAAGAATCTATATTGGGTCCTGTGCTGTTCAACATATTCATAATGATCTGGAAAAAAGGGGCAAGCAGTGACAAAGATTGTCAGACACTGGAAACCAGAGGGATGACATCTTGGCCCCGCTGGAGTCAATGGGACTTTTGCCATCCCAGTTCTTCTCCTCACAACCTCCTCCCCATCTGCACTAACTGTATAGTGAGAGATGAGAAGAGCTTGCAGTGGTACTGTGTGGAATGGAAAGATGGCTTCCGCCCTTTCACCACCATCTGAGTGAGGCTTCCAAGGAATGACAGACTCCTTCCCACATCACCTACACAGGCTAGGATGGAACAGGACAGTCCAGTCTGCTGCTGGTGCCCCACCCCCACTGGAGCTACACCACTAATCCAACAGGCCCTTGTGTGATGCTCTAGCAGATGTTTTCATAAGATTTGCACTGTTTAATGTTTGGGTGAAAGATGATAAATCAGATCTGGGTTAAGGCAGTATCTTATTCTGGACACCATCTGGTCAGTATCTATGGCCCAAACCAAAATCCTACATCAAAATACCCACATTCTTTGCAGTGTTTGAAATCGGAATTTGGGGGCTTAGAGCTGTTTCTGGTAGCTTATTTAGTAAGTGACAGTGACCATATAAAGTACAGACAGAGCACCAATCTGAGTTGTTTCTCCAGTTGCTATACTGGGAATCTTTAACAATCAATCACTGTTTTATTTGGAAACAATAACAATCATCACAGCTAGCAGCTCACTAACTAGTAGGCATATTGCACTGGACAGCAAGTAAAATCTTTGGGCACTTTGACATTCTGTCAAAACCAGAAAAATTTTAAATTGAGCACAGCATGAAAACAAATTTACAGAAGCACCAGGTTAAGCAGTTACATCCAGGTGGTGGGAGAGTATTATGGGCTTGACGGACTTCCAGAACAAAAATCTGTACACAACAGCATTGACAAGCACAAGACCAAAAAAGCAGATGTTCTCATCTCGTACTTTCTTGTTCTCATGTGTTGACTAAGTGCATCTCATGAAACAGACTGTGTCATAAACCAGGGTTAGGCAAAGTTCACTCTATGGGTCAAATATGGGGCATGCAGTTCTACATGCAGCTGCTCTCATCCAGACAGCTTCAGACATCCAGAAACCCATCGAAAAGACCACTCGGATGAAGATGAACACTGTAAACTGGCAGGGACCTCTAATCTATCTGGGATGAACCTTCTTATTAATCTGGTGGAGCCTGCTAGCTGCTCCCTTTTATTATTTATTAATATATATATTAATTGTAGTCCTTAGACTATGAACAGTAGTCAAACGATGTATTTGCATTGTCTATTCTGAAATGCAGAAGTAAACAAACAGCATCAATTGTTAAAGTAAATTAGATTTTTAAAGTTTGGTCAGGTCTAATAATAGCAAACCTTGTACCCGTGTAGCTTTCTGTTTAAGACATAAGTGTCTGATCCTGCATCCTGGAATTCAATGGGAGCTCCGCCATTGACTTCAATGAGTACAAACTCAATCCCTTAATGAATGAAGACTCGCAATACCCGGTTTCCAGATGGGATGTCTGAAGAAGAACTGTGACATACCCAAGGAAGCCTGTGGCAGAAGCCAGGTTTCCTGACTCCCATTCCTTTGCTTGAGCCACCATGTCATATTAGATCAGGCAAGGAGTAGGACAATATGGGCAGGTAAGGAGATCATGGACCAGGTTATGCTAGGATGTTACTGATGTGCACAGAGGAGGAGAGCACAAACAGCTATTACATCAGCCCTGCATGGTTGCATAAGGGATAGGCATAATTGCAGCCCCAGTTTTGAGCTGGTTAGAAGGATTGCTGCATAGCTCCCTTGGGTTACAGAGCAGCTCAGAGGGGACAGGGGAAGGCAATGGGACTATGACCCTGCTGTGAGCACATCAGCCTGCAGCATGGGACTGGTGGAGTCAAGGAATTAAGTACAGGTAACCCACACCCTTTCAGGTAGGGCACTGTCCCTTCCTATTGGTGGTTGGGCAATCAATCAAGGTTGATGAGCCTGCATCAGCCTTGGCTAACAGAGCTGGGGATTTTAGCTTAAGCAGTAGAAGGTTTAAGATCCGGTAAGAGTGATGTAGGGAGTATTTCCTTCTACACGCTAGGCAGCTTGGGAAGAATTTAGACCTAGGCAGGATTCCTCCTCAAGCTTCCTCAGAGTTGGTGCAGCTCTGCTCTGTCCCTATATATCACCCTGCCAGTGGGAGACTCTGGGAGAAGGAGCTGTCCTCTCTGGTCGTGATCTCGTTCTCTTCCTGATGCAGAGGAAATCTCCAGCTCAGCTGGTGGTCCTATGATAGAGTGAAGGAATACTGCTTAATGAGAACCTGCTGGGTTATTAGTCAGCAGCATGATATGGTTAGTCAATAGGTTAAAAACACTAGGAAGTTTAAGAAGGCATAATCATGACTGACCTTAACCTGGCTTAATAGGCAGTTAGATGTGTTTGAGCAATAGGGGATGTGAATCAGAGAGAAGTGAGGCTTCTAACTCCTTGCATAATATGAACATAAGATCCATAGGAATGACTGTTTGTGATATTTTTAGCACCATTACGGATGCCAACAGCGTTTCCAGCTCAGCAGCCAACACCTTCCTTATGTGTTATTGTACACAATCTGTGTACACAAACAAGATGTGCATTCACCATCTCAAAAGTTAGACAAGGATTTTGTGACAAGGTGGCACATTTACACTGATGGTTTGCATTGGTAATACAATACTGGTGCAGCTATGCTGGTATAAATAACCTCTTATTTTTCAAGGATTTTCAAGTTTCCCAGCAATACCAGGGAAGACTAGACTTGAAATTCATGATACTTCTAAAGTAATAACCAAAAATACATCACATTTCCTGTTTTTCCTCTCCCCTCTGTTACCAGCACCACTACCCATTAGGGTTTGTCTATGCAAGAATAAAAAAAGGGCTCAAATGCCAATCCCTATCACACACATGCCAACTGAGCATGGCTTCATGAGGAATGTTGGGTACCAAACAGACTTCCCTTTGTAGTGGAACCATGGAGCATCATCTCTGCCCAGGGCTTTTTAACCATGGTGATGAGGGCACTTGTCTCTTTAAATCTAATTTTCTACTTTCAGCAGATCAAGCTATTTACTTTAATGCTGGGTAGTAACATGAGTGTATTCCATGCTTGTAAAACTAAACTGGCTCTTTATAAGAGAGCTATGTACATAGATGTCGCAACAGTAGCTAGCATTGTATTCATGTGCATACAGGCAGCCTGCTGGTGCCTCCTCCAAATTCTTCCCTCCTGCAACCTGTGCTGCTCCTCAAGTTCCATGCAGGCTGAGAATGTGGTTTTGGAGAAATAATTTTTGGGCATGTTAGTAGATAGCAAATCAAGCAAATATTGCGATAACGAGTTATTTTGCATTCATTAATATTCTAGTTACAGATGTCATAGTTTGCAGTTGAGTGTGAAAGAACATTTCCTATTTGCAATAAGTGGAAACCAATAGTATATATTGGTGGAGCCCCAGTACAATGCGACCCACAATAACGCGAGTTCGGTTATAGCACAATTATACCGTGGCTCCCAAGTCCTTGTTCTCTGTCCCTGGCAGGCGCCGGGGGCCAGGGTTTCTCTCCCCTGCTGGGCAGCACGGAGAGAAGCTGCAGCCTCCTCTTGCAAGGACAGAGAACTCAGGACTGCAGGTGGGGGCTGTGGCTTCTCTCCCCGCTGCCCAGCAGCGGAGAGAAACTGCGGCCCCCACCTGCTGGGGACAGAGAACTCTGGGGCTGCAGACTGCAGTCCTGGAGTTCTCTGTGGAAGCCGCGGCTCCACGCCTGCCAGGACAAGGGACTCCGGGGCTGCAGGCGCCGGTGTCCCCTGCCCCCAGCAGGCGCAGAGGCAGTGGCTTCCACAGAGAACTCCGGGGATGCAGTCTGCAGCCCCAGAGTTCTCTGTCCCCGGCAGGTGGGGGCCGCAGCTTCTCTCCCCTGCTGGGCAGTGGGGAGAGAAGCAGCAGCCAGGAATGGAACCCCGCTATAACGCGACCCTGAATTTAGCATGATAGAATTTTTTGGATCCCATCGGTCGCGTTATAGCGGGGCTCCACTGTGTATATATATATGTTAGGGCTGTCAATGATTAAATAATTAAAAAATACCATTTATTTAAATATTTTTGGATGTTTTCTACATTTTCAAATATATTGATTTCAGCTACAACACAGAATACAAAGTGTATAATGCTCACCTTATATTTATTTTTGATTATAAGTATTTGCACTGTAAAAACCAAAGAAATAGTATTTTCAATTCACCTAATACACATACTGTAGTGCAATCTTTTTATAATGAAAGTTCACCGTACAAATGTAGAATTATGTACAAAAAACTGCATTCAAAAATAAAACAATGTAAAATTTTAGAGCCTGCAAGTCCACTCAGTCCTATTTTTTGGTCAGCCAATTGCTCAGAAAAACAAGTTTGTTTACATTCGCAGGAGATAATACTGCTCGCTTCTTGTTTACCATGTCACCTGAAAGTGAGAAAAGGTCTTTTCATGGCACTGTTGTAGCAGGCGTTGCAAGATATTTATGTGCCAGATACACTAAAGATTCATATGTCCCTTCATGCTTCAACCATCATTCCAAAGGACATGTATTCATGCTGATGACAGTTCTGCTCGATAACAATTCAAAGCCGTGTGGACCAATGCACGTACATTTTCATTATCTGAGTCAGATGCTACCAGCAGAAGGTTGATTTTCTTTTTTGGTGGTTTAGGTAATGCAGTTTCCACATTTTAAGACTTCTGATGGCATGTTCCACATGTCACCCCTCTCCAATTTTAGAAGGCACGTGAGATTCTTAAGCCTTGGGTCAAGTGCTGAAGCTACTTTTTTAGACATCTCACATTGGTACCTTCTTTTTGTTTTGTCAAATCTGCAGTGAAAGTGTCCTTAAAAGGAACAACCTGTGCTGCAGCATCATCATCTGAGACTGCTATAACATGAAATATATGACAGAATGCGGGTAAAGCAGAGCAGGGGACATACATACAATTCTCCCCCCAAGGAATTCAGAAACAAATTTAATTATAGTATTATTTTTTAATGAGCATCATCTACATGGAAGCATGTCCTCTGGAATGGTGGCACACAAATACCTTGCAATGCTGGCTGCAAAAGTGCCATGCAAACACCTGGTCTCACTTTCTGGTGACATTGTAAATAAGAAGAGGGCAGCATTATTTCCTGTAAATGTAAACAAACTTGTTTGTCTTAGCACTCAGCTGAACAAGAAGTAGGACAGAGTGAACTTGTAGGCTCTAAAGTTTTACATTGTTTTGTTTTTGAGGCCAGTTATGTAACAAAAAACCCCACAACATTTGTAAGTTGCACTTTCACAACAAAGAGATTGCACTACAGTACTTGTATTATGATTTTTACAGTGCAAATACTTGTAATAAAAATAATATACACTTTGATTTAAATTACAACACAAAGTACAACATGTAGGAAAATGTGGAAAAACATCCAAAATATTTAATACATTTCAAATGGTATTCTATTGTTTAACAGTGCAATTAAAAGTGCAATTAATTGACAGCCCTAATATATAGATAAATAGCTAGATAGCTAGATAGATAGCAAGAAAATATAGTGATTGAATATGAATAATAAGAATATTTTATTTGGTTTTAAACAGTTAAAAATAGGCATGACAATTTATGAAATGTGACCTGATAGGCAAAAGGAACACAATAACTTCAGAAAAATCTTTATATAAATCTTGCCACTAGTTTCAATCTCTGACCTACATTTCTGGAAAGAGCAGTACAAACACATAAACAACTGGAAGACAGAAACCCTTATAGATAGCTTTTACTACCTCTCATTTTATGAAGTCTTTTCAAAAGTCTGTTGTTAACAGTTAACATCAACCTCACCCGCATGCTGTTCTCCTGTAGGTGTAAATATGACTCACAAAAGGGGGCTGAAAGACATCAGGTAGATGTAAGAAAAAACCCACTCACATATGTTAAATTAAAGAGAACAAACATTCATAAGAAACAGCCATCCAGCCAAAAATGTCAAAAGCATGTGCTTTTCTTATTGTCCAAAAGAGGATAATACTCTCCCATTTAATGCAGTTCTGTACATAATGATAAATCAGTGATCACATTTCCTAAAATTAACCTAAAATTATATATATAATTATATATATTAAAACATATTTGTCTTGATGCCTTGAGGGCAGGACCTCATTGTGTAAGGTGCTGTACAAATACACATACAATTATTACAATGATTATAAGAGAAGACTAGTGGGCTGAGAGAGGGGAGATGGGTAATAAAAATAATATGTGCACAATTCTTGGGTAATCAGGAACAGCAATCATAACATAACATTTGTCAAGTATTATATTCTCCATTTCAAGGTCAGGATAACTGAGACATAGGGAAGTTAAGTGACCCACCTAAGGTTACATCAAGTGTCTGTCTCAGAGTTGAGTCTAGAGTAGAAGCCAGGTCCTCTAACGCTCATCTACTTTAACTCCTAGAATAGTTAGTTATGGAATATGTTAGCTGAGGAATAGTAACTTCTGTAACTTGGTTGAATAGGAGGAGGAAAATGAATTTCTGAACAAAGTGAACCATTGGGCTTTCAAAATAGAGGCTACCACAGCAATGGACTGAAGGAAATGTCAAGAAATGGAGAGGAAATTAATCACTGGCAAATTACAACTTCTGCAAGAATTACTAGTGTGGTTAGATGTTCGGCTGGTGTGTGTGTTTTATTGTGTGCTGCCCTATCTCTGCGCAGACAGCCAGCACATCAGACCTCAAGTGAAGCACCCAATGGCAAGATCCATTAAGGTATGAAGGCGCCGGGCCAGGTTTATTGTTGATACAGCACGGTAACAGCAGCCGGCAGACTCTACGAGGATATTAAGACGTGTGTGCCTGTGCCTATGGTCATAGCTCAGTGAATGGTGGGACTTTCCAGTCCCCCCTTGGCAGGACAAAGATACTCTTAATATCGGAATGTGTTAGTGTGACTACTCTGTGCTTAGCACTTAGAAATGTGAATTTCTGCAGTATCAGTATCAGCCCTGTTCTCGCCAGATTCTGTGAGATTCTTATACCAGGCCTTTGATCCTAGGGCTTGTGTCTCAGGCTCTCTTCCTACTACAACTAGAAAAGAGGGGCCTGATTAGCCCATTGTTTAATAAGCCAGATTAAAGAGTTTGAGTTCTAAAGAGGATATTGAGCATTATGACTGAATCCCACTTGCTTTCTGGTAGGAGTAGCTCTGGCATAGCCCTGAGGCAGGAGGTGCATGGAGCCACGTGGCCCCATCAGGAGACATTGTTCCTCAGGGAGGTATGGTGTCTTCTGGATCTCATTACTGTACTATGGAAAGCACCTGCAGGGTGTTATTATGCTCTCTCCTGTATTTCCGAGCAGCTCTGCTGGCTGGTAGGGAAGTTTGGATGAGACCACTTCCTCCAGGGGTGGTGGAACCAGGGGGCAGTAGGACTGGTACCCCACAAGGGCAATATTGTGGGTGTTGATCTTTGTTTTTGTTGCTGTGTCTCATTCCCTGTAAACTGTGTGCATGTGCAGGGAAGCAGAAGCAAGATCTGGACTCAGACGGGCTGGAGCAGCCACTGTGGTGCCCAGCATTGGGCCAATAATGGATAAGACGCCCTCTTGGCTGCTGAATCTCAGTAGCTCTCCATGGAGAGCATCCACCCTAACCTTCCCTCCTTACCCTGTTGCTGATGATTCCCCACTGCTCCCCAAAGTAAATTTCCACCATCCCCTAAACTTCCACCATCCCCTAACCTTCCCTCCTAACCTTGCTGCTGACTCCCCACTGCTCCCAAAGTAAGCTTCCACCATCTCTGATTTCATTTGACTAGTACCTACAGGAAGTACTAGGTGGGAACTGTTCCTTGGCCTGGACAATTGTAGGGGCGGTGGTTGTGACTGGCCACAGCTCAGAGGCACAAGAAGATGGTTTGCTGTCTGTGCCATTCCAGGGGGCCAAAATCAGGCCCACTGACTTCAGTGAGATTATTCGCTTGAGTAAGGCGAGCAGAAATTGGCCCTATGTCAAAAATTAGTCAGCTGTGATCTTGAATATCTCTGTGCTGTTCTCAGATGAAATGGAATACGTGAAAGGAGGATTGTTCTCTGATTGCTTGGTGAATGACTGAGTGCCTCTTGGAGATAATCCAGCATGACTTATACTAGAGTCTCTGACTGTATCAAAAGAAAAAGAAGAGGAGGGAAAAGGTCGAGTTAAGTTTCCTGCAAAATATACACAATGTATTGTATATATGTCACTTGTAATTATTCCTTACTAGCTAGGGAAAAAAAACCATTTGTATGACTTCACAATGTCTGAAGATTTGCGTGTATTGTAATTGTACTACATATGCATCTACAACCGTAGAATCCAGATCTATCCTTATAAATTCCATTTTCTGAACTGGGGAGAAGATTGACCGGTTCTTCTTAATCAATGGACCCAGAACACTGAGAAGGGATTGGTTGCTGGATAGACTGACATATACTTTGAGCTTGAATCAATGTTATACCACCCAGTCATCCAGGTAAAGAAATACTTGCATGCCTGCTTTCCTTAGGAATGCAGCTACCGCCGCCCTGCATTTTGTAAATATTTGTGGGGCAGCAAACTGATAATGGATGTTGTTGACCAGAAATCTTAGGACTTGCCTGTGGCTTTGACAGATAGCCACATGGAAATATGCATCTTTCAAATTGAAGGCAGCATACCAGTTACCAGGATCCAAATAGGCTAGAGTGACAAAGAGAAACATTTTCTTTTAATATTTGTTCAAATTTGGAAGCCCAGGATGGGTATGAAACCTTCTTTGCCTTTGGAATCAGGAATTAATGTGAATAGAAACCCTTCCCTCAGTGGAAAGGCGGAATCTCTTCTATAGCTCCCAAATGAAGAAGAGATTGCACTTCTTGGAGGAGAACATCTTTGTGAGAGGTCTCTGAAGAGGAACAGGCAAGGGGATTTGAGAGGGGAGAAAGGAAATCAATTGCATGGTATAATCCCTGTTTCACATATTTTGGACCCATTGATCTGAGATAATATGGGACCATATTGGAAAAAATAGGAGAGGAAGAAACTGGTACATTATGATCTGGTACTCTGTCTCAGCAAGGCACTCAAACAGACTGCTTGGAATTTCCCAACTGTCTCGAAAAACTTGGCGAAGAAGCAAACTACTGAGGAGGTGGTCTTTTTCAGTGGTTCCTCCCCCCCATTTTCTAAAGTGGTCAGGCTGTTTTTGTGTGAAAGACAGGTATCTTTGTAGAGACTAAAGCTAGAATTGCTTTCTTTTAGGGAAAAGCATGTAAATTCCTAACAACTTCAATGTGGCCCTCAAATCTACACTGGTCTACAGTGTAGTCTACACTAGGGGGAGGGGTCGACTGAAGATACTCAACTTCAGCTACATGAATAACGTAGCTGAAGTCGGCGCATCTTCGGCCGACTTACCTGCTGTCCTCACGGCAGCAGTGGTTGGCAGCAGGCTCCCCCATCAACTCCAGATTGCACCTCTCAGCAAGCTGGAGTTCCAGAGTTGACTGGGAAAGGGGGGACGTTGGCGATTGATTTATTGCATCATGATGAGATGCGATAAATCAATCACCAACAGATCAATCACTACCCGCTGATCCGGCAGGTAGTGAAGACGTACCCTAAGACTGTGGAGCATCTCATCTGATCAGAGGGGTAGCCGTGTTAGTCTGAAGTTGCAGAAGTTTGTCACTTCTGCATCTCATCTGACGTCTGTGGGAAGAGCGTAGGACATTTGAAGGCGAGATCATCTGCTGGATCATCTGCTGGACATCTCATGGGAGACCTAAGGACTGATGCCATGAATATTGCCATGGCTCTGGCCACCAAATTTGCCTTATCTAAGCATACTTGCAGAGAGATTTGAGGCAGTAGCTTGCCCTCATCTGAAAAGGCCTGGAATTCTTGTCTGGCATCCTCTGGCAACTTGTCTGAGAACTTCAACATACTCTCCCAAAGGAGAAAGTTGTATCTGGCCAATAAGGCTTGTTGATTAGCAATACAAAATTGTAGACAAGATATGGAATAAATTTTCCTACCAAGTCTACTTTCTTCGTGTCTTCAGGCCAAGGAACTGGTGAGGATCTGGAAGTGGGATGCATGCCCCATGGGTTTCAGTAAGGCCATGGATATGACATAGGACCCCAGCTATGACTGCTCCAAGGACCCATATTTCTGAACCACCTCTGGAAATCCAGTGGGTACCAGCAACAGAATTCCCACAATGAAGGTGAAAGAGAGTGTTGTCATCTATCCCAGGAGTGAGGGGCATAAGAGCCAACCTCAGACTCTAAGGAGTTGCCTGACCATGGTGGTTTTATGCCAGAGGGTACCGAGGTCCTGGGGCTTCTTTCCAGAGATATTGGCAATGGGGATAGCATTCTGGGTTTACATCTCGACTGCACTGGGCAAGAAAGCACTGGATGCCCCAAAGATCTAGCCCCTCCTGCTACTAAGGGCTGAACTTCTTTATGAAATAAGTCCATAGCTGTGGCCTGAGGTATTGGCTGGTTTGTCTCCTGGACCATCAGAGAGTTTGGCACTAAGAGGCAGAGTCGATCCCTTTGCTGCTACATAAGCCTCTGGCCTTGCAATACTGAGAGATTTAGTATTGAGAGATGTTGTTTTTGCTGAAGGAGTTGGCACTGTGGTGCCAACTGAAGAAGTTGGCACTGTGGTGGGGCTTGGTCTCAATGGCCTGGTACCAGTGCTAGAGTCAATGAACATTGCTGAGAAGAGGTCGGTACTAGGGATTGTGTCTTCCTAGAGGATGCACTATTCTGTTTTCCTGATTGTTTACTGGTGGACAGTACCAGAGACCCCGATCTTCAAGTGAAGCCAAATCTTGGCTCCTTTGATGAATGGTCTGATATTCTGTGTTTCCTTCTAGGCACTGGAGAAAGTAACTGGGGCCAACTTTCAGACACAATGTCACTGACATCAAACTACTAGGTGTCTGCCCGGAGAAGGAAGGTTCATAAGGTGGATGCAAGGTGCCTGTATGAGGCTGTGACACAGATTCACCTCTCTGTCCTTTTTTGTCTGGAGTCCCTGGAAATCTGGCAACAGTAGGTAACTCTCATTCAGTCAGGTAGAATGAGGATCACTCAACAACATAGATTTCTTTTAGCAGGCACAAGACTTAAAACCTGGAGACTGAGGCAGATCCCAATACTGAGAACTGATACCCTGTGCCTAAGAGGGGACTAATGCTCTGAAAAGCATAATATAAGAATGGCCATAAGGAGTCAGACCAAAGATCCATCTAGCCCAGTACCCAGGTGCTTCAGAGGGAATGAACAAAACAGGTAATCATCAAATGATCCATCCCCTATTACCCATTCTCTGGAAATTGAAGCTTAAAATGTGTGCAGAAAAAGGGTGGTGGACTGCAAGGGCTCCACCACCTATTGTATAAAGCACATACGAGACATGGGGTTATTGCTAAGGCTGCGAGTTTGTCACAGAGGTCACGGAAGTCACAGATTCCACGACTTTCTGTCCGCCCCCACTCAAGACCTGCAGCACCCCCGGGCCTACCTCATCCCCAAGATTAAGTCAAGGGAATATAGTACAAGTCATGGACAAATCACAAGCCGTGAATGTTTGTTTACTGCCCGTGACCCGTCCAAGACTTTTACTAAAAATACTCGTGACTAAAACGTAGCCTTAGTTATCGCTGATAGGCAAAAATCATTGTTAAGGTAGAGTTAGGCTGTCACATGTAAATATCAGAACAGCATGAAAAGTATCTTTGACTTCAAGCCCGATTCTACTCTGAAGAGCAACTCTGCAGGGATGTCACTGTGGAATTTTGTGCTCATTGTTTCTCCATGACTTAAGATCAAATGTGCTCCTTTGATGAATAAACAGATTTTTCTTCCCTAGCTGTCAGTCCTGGAAACTCAACATGAGATGTAATAGTCAAGTTGGGTTCTTCTCACACATCACCACCACTGACACAGGCTTCTACGGCAATATCAGACCAGGTGCAACCCTTTGGGTGTTATTCTCGCGGCCCTGCTTTTCTCAGTCACTTATACCAAGTTGGTGTTGTGTGCTAGCAGAATGATAGTGCTTTATCCGCACTTTGAACTGGTTTAAATGACAACACAAGATGGAAAGCAGAGTACAATCAGGCCCATTTCTTCGAATGATGTCCTAAATGACACTGTGCTTTCCACTGCCTTAAACACACAGAAAACAGATGTGTGGATAAATGGGTGGTATTTTTACACACTCACTTTTCAGAGCTGTCTCACACTTCTAAAAATGGCTTTTTGGATTCACTTCAGAGTTTTCCCAAAAATGTTTCCTTTGGCCAGAGATTAAAACACCTGAAATGTCAGTCTGAAAAGAGTTATTTCTCTCTTGCTTTTTTATCAAAGTTGGGACAGAGAAGTGGAAAGGAGGTTCAAAATCAGATTTAGCTTGATGTATGTTTACATTTATTATGGAAATGGCTGCCGTAATCAAGCTCCTTCTTTTGCTCTTCTCCTTTTTTTATTTTGGATGGGCCATGAGCCATGCCAAAAAATACCATGCCAGCTCCAATTTCTATGCTTTATTAGGTCTCAGTTGACCTGACTAGACTGAGGGATATATTCACAACTCTCACCTGCTCTCTGGAGTGCCTCCTTAATCCCCTCCTCTTCTTTATAGAATCAAAACCATACAGGAATAAGGGAGAATTATTTCTATGCTAAATATAGCCAAAAAGAGAATGGGGTAAGAGGGCCAAAACATGGGAGTGTCTGTATTAGAACAGTGATTTTCACCCTGTGTTCTGCAGACCCCTGGAGGGTTTGCAGACTATGACTAAGATTTCCAAAGAGATCCACATCTCCAGTCAACATTTTTAAGGGTCCACAATTGAAAAAAAAAGGTTGAAAACCACCACGTTAGAAAATGTTTGGTGGTATAAATAAATTGATTCTGTTACAGCCATCTAAGCCACCCCTACTTAAGATGAATTTAAATTGGTTTAAACTATAATTTTATTGATTGATCTTAATTCAGTACATGAAAGGATTAAGTTACTTTGGTGGTGAAACAAAGAGTAACTAAACTGATGTGTAGATTCTGTGATGCATATATTTGTTCATAGTGATTAGAATTTTTAGGAAAAGCTGTTAATTATTGAAGACAGAGCTAATATTTTATAGATATCTTTTCCAGTGGTTAATTATACTTACTGTTAAAAATCTGGATCTTATTTGCAGGTTGAATTTATTTGCATAATAAAATTAATACCTAGCTCTCCTCATCAGTAGATCTCAAAGTGCTTTACAAAGGAGGGCATCATCATCATCCCCATTTTACAGATGGGAAAACTGAGACACAGAGTAGTGGAGCAACTTGCTCGAGGCCCCCCGGCAAACAGGTGACCCAAATAAGAACCAGGTAAACTGAGTCCCAGTCCAGCAGTCTAGTCACTAGGCTCCACCAGCACCTGTTTGCTCTAATTCCCTCTTTGTTCTGTTCAAATGATTAAAGCCTGAGACAGCAGCGTGTTTCCCACCTTGCCATTCCCCACACCCGTCTGGTTCTATGGCCACCTCGCCATTCCCCACACCCGTC